>JBBBDQ010001029.1:52500-162500 GCA_037127315.1 Ascarosepion bandense | reverse complement strand
TACTGTAATAAAAGTTATGTGACGTATAAAAAATTCGGCAAGCATGGGCCTTCATGCTCGCACAAAACTGAGTAAAAGGGACAGTTTTTCCTTTGACACCGCTATTTTCCTGGCCTCTATATACGATAGAAATTGAAACAGTATCAAGTGCTAGAAATGTGTCCAGTGAATGATTTACGTTGTAATAATTAGCACACAAAAATTACTTTTATATCATTTTCATACTGGGTGCACCCTTTCTCCGGATGAAGCAATTCTACCTCTGCCCCCTTCTTTGGTTCGAAAGCACTAGCAACGGTTAACAATCTCGTCTCTTAGACTATTACAAGAACAGTAAATTCAGTATTTACTGAGTACTCACTACTGTAGCCTTGTGCAAGACTAAACTATCGTTAGCCAATATCTAGACGAAAGGTTATTTCTAAATTAGCTTCATAGACCAAATTCATTATTATAGTTCAATCTTCACAGAGTACCCTCTAGTTTAGCCTTGTGCTAGACTAATATGTACACATTCTCTCTCGGGCAGAAGGATAATGGCTAGCTGAGTTTGATAGAAGAGACAAAAAGAGTTCTCGGAAGTAACAACAACTAAACAGACCAATACGCCAACATATACGCAGCGACACAGGCGCGGCAACGTGGGTGTTTCTGGAGCGGTGGTTCAATGACGTCATTATCACAATCGAACAAAATCAACAGAGAGGATGGTCACGTGACTAGCCTGAAATCCTGTAATTGGTTTAACGCATCAGTGACGATTGCAATCATGATAGACTAAATTGCATTGTTTGTTCACCCACGCCGATTTGGTGAATGACCGGAAACGCGTAGCCTCTCCTATTAAGGATGTGTTACACATGCACAGATGATCAGACAAGGAGTCGGGAGGTTGGTGTTAAGTGATGAAAATTGACCATAACTCAAAGTCATTGAGTAAAACATTTCTTTTTTCCAAGGAATGCTAAAAACGATAGCTCTTTTTAAAATATCTGAAACTATTTTCCATCTTTCTTTCTTTCTCTCTCTCTCTCTCTCTCTCTCTCTCTCTATATATATATATATATATATATATATATATATGTGTGTGTGTGTGTGTGTGTGTGTGTGTGTGTGTGTGTGTGTGTGTACAGGTTTCAATAAAAATGACAGACAAGATGTGATTGTTAAGTTTTTATGTGACCTTATGATTTCTTTATTTTGAACTTCATAACGCCAAACAAACACTCGTCAACAACGGATTTCCCGATTATTTGGTTGACTACCATATTAGACTTTTTCTTTCAGACCTGAGTAATAAAAACAGCAAACACAATGATAAAAATAATCATGCTACAACGAACCAACATTATCTACGAATTCACATGTCCTTTGAAGAACTGCGTTCTTGATCCTAATTTCGTAAACAATTATATCGGCCATACCACTATGAAATTAATTCGAAGACTGACGCTACATCTCTCAAAACTGAGTTCAATTCGCTTTCATTTAAACACACACGAAGACCTACCAAACCCTATCCGGAGTATACTTGTCGACAACACAAATATAATAGTATCATCAACATATAAAAAGACTAGAAATAATAGAGGCCTTATTAATAAAAACGAAAAACCCAACACTCAATAGCATCAACTACGAATCCGCTTACCGTGTTTGGTAAATAACACATTACTCCACATTAAAGATAACACTACTTACATTCTGTTACACAAAAAATAACATTCATCCTCGAAAATGGCTAAAAGTATAGACAAAAGCGTTCAGATAAACAAAACATTTAGACAGTTTTTATATAATTTATATCCTCAAAAGAAAGAAATCATAAGATCACATGAAAAATTACATAAAAATCTTTGCCATCACACCTTGTCTGTCATTTTTAATGAAACTTGCATAAAAGAGAGATTGTTGCCTAAATATACAATACATATATAAAATCACACACACACACATACATATATATATATATATATATATATATATATATATATATATATATATATATATATATACATATATATACAGCATATGGAACGCTGGTCAGATTACAAACAAATTTCAAACTTGTTATATATACAAAAATAATACCTGACAACGTTTAAAATTTAGAAAGCATTATAAAATTATATGTGTGTGTGTGAGAGACAGACAGACAGACAGACAGCGAAAGTTGAATATATGGATCAGAATCCGACAAGATGAATAAAATAAGTAAAGAACAAGTAGGAAAAAGTGTCTTTAATCTAACATGTTTCTAACATGTTTCACTTTAACAAGCTTCTTCAGAGATTTTGTAAAAACGAATGATTTTAAACAATTTTTAAACTTAAAAAATCCAACGACAAAGTATGTTGACTGAGATTTGATTTCATTGGTCAGATATGTGTCATGTGTAATAAAGCAATAGATGATCATTTTTAAATGTAGGAAAAAAACTTATGCCTGTTTATATGTGTGTGCCATGTGTAATAAAAGTAATAGATGCTTATTTTAAATGCGAGTATGTATGCGAAAATAATGCAAGTGTCAAGCGTATTTAAACTATAGAAATTCTTTTTAATTATGTGTATGAGAAGAGTATGGGTGATTTAATGTATGAAAATATGTGTTTATAAAGTCGGTAATGTTAGTATGTGTGTGAATCATAAAACAAAATACATTTCCGTTTAAAATTCTAACGAAATAAGGTATATATATATATATATATATATATATATATACAAAAATCTGCAAGTCATGTCCCGAATATTGCGTTCAAGCATGAAAAAGTCGCCGCTCACTTTTAATCTTTGTTTTCGTATTGATCTCAGACCAATGTAAGCTTTGTAAATACTTGCATAAATAAACACACACACACACACACAAACACACACACACACATATTTATATCTACTGGCCTGATTATTTATTATTATATATGAATATATAATACTGTTTAATTACAAAACAGAATATCTACTTAAATACGAGTATCGATAAAAAAAAATAATGTTCAAACAATTCAGTTCAAATTGTCGGTTGTTTATAACCAAGTTTCGTTAAAATTCGTTAATTTCCGTAACACACACACACACACACACACACACACACACACACACACACACATATATATAGTGATATTCTATATTACTTGATGTGTTTAAAATTCTCAACTGGTTTCAGTGGTTGGTACTCAAGCGTTAGCATAAAAATAATAAAGAAAAAAAAAGGATTCCAAATGGTGATTGTAAAAGACTGGCAGGCTCTCTTTATACGGAAGTTTCGTGCAACAAAATCCTCCCAAACTCACCTCATTTTTTTACACATTTGTCCTTGTGCCACACTAACTTTAATAAATTTCCAAGTGCATTTAACAGCCTTTCAGAAAAAAATAATGAAAATGATATCTCCCCCTAAGTAGAGTTAGGGTTAGAAACTCTCTATTTAATATCGTTAATAACTTTATATTAGCCGATTGTAACTCCTTTAAAACAATTCGTACATTATATATATATATATATATATATATATATATATATATATATATATATATATCATAAGTGAAAGAACAGATTTTCCAATCTTTTACTCTTTTCCAATCTTTTACTCTTTTCCAATCTTTTAATCTTTTTTTTTTTTCAATTGGAGTAGATAGACTAAACTATCGCCCGGTTCACACTCCACCCACGTCTATTGAACGGGTGAAGAAGCTCATCCTTTGTTTCCTGTTTAGGATGTGGTTTCCGGCTTTCTCTTTTCCAATCTTATACTTTTTTCCAATCTTTTTTTTCAATTGGAGTAGATAGACTAAACTATCGCCCGGTTCACACTCCACCTACGTCTATTGAACAGGTGAAGAGGCTCATCCCTTGGTTCCTAATTTTATAATGCTTTCTAAATTTTAAATGTTGTCAGGTATTATTTTTGTAACCAAGACTACAGAAACTAATCTGTTCAGTTATTTAACCCATAGCTGGAGAGAAGAGATGGATTAATACCTTTCCCAAGTGTGTTTGCGCGTAAGTGAATTTCAACGAATTCAAGTGAAATTCGAACACAGCTCTCCGATTTCTCGTTCCGAGCCAATATCCACTGCACCGCAGTCCACATCCCGTATTTCCTTCGGTTGTTTTTAAACGTGAATTGTTTACCCCATTCTCGGCATCTAAGAAAACACCATCACATTTTCTATATCAAAATGCAGGAAGTTTTTGGAAAGCGATAATCCTAAGCAATGAGAATGAATGGTTGGGTAATGACAGAGTTGGGGGTCTTCGGAAAATATATTGATGGTGGGAGTGGTTTTTGGCAGGCTGTGGAAAATGATTATGAAGGTAGTGGTAGAGATGGTGTCGGTTAGTAAGTAAAACGTGTTTCCTTTTAAAGTATGAAACGGGAAATAGAGAATCACCACTGAATAAAGATGACGGCCTCCCACGCACGGCAGCCATCTGTCATGTGCTAATGACTTAATAAGATTTCCGCCTTTAGACCAATATGACTAAATCATCACCTATCTCAATCTGGTCATTATCTATCTATCTATCTATCTATCTATCTATCTATCTATCTATCTATCTATCTGTGTTAATTATCTATCTCAGTCGGTTATCTATCTATCTATCTATCTATCTATCTATCTATCTATCTATCTATCTATCTGTCTATGTTAATTATATTTCTATCTCAGTCTGTTCTTTATCTATCTATCTATCTATCTATCTATCTATCTATCTATCTATCTATCTCCATTTGTCCATTATCTGTCCATTCATAATATACTCTTCAGTCATCTTCTTTCTCAAACGTTCTCTTCCACCTATTTATACTAGCCTTCACGACTGCCTCTTTAACCACGTGCCTGTTACCTTTCTCACCAAATCATCATCGTCATCATCAGAGAATCGCTGTCCTCTGTGACTATCCTGCTTTGGGAGGGGCTAGTCGTATTAAGCCGCCACTCTCAACATTCTGGGGACTCACTTTACACAAATCTTTGAGTAACCAAAGAGATTGTACTAAATTACAGGCACTACCATGGCTTCACGTGAACACGTTTTCAATAGCGATTCTTCCGTCAGTTGTCATGAGAACACCAGCCTGTTTTGGCCTGATCTTCATTCACAACAAAAAATCAACTTGCCACCGGGGACCTATCGTCTTTTATTTGCATCTTCTTCCTTGATTATTAGGAAATGTGCGGTTGGTGTAATGAATCAGTCAGTTAGTTAAGTGTCATACATGATACATGCTTTGGGCGATCATGTCTCGAAAGAGACTGACTGGACAGAAGATTATTCCACAGTAGGTTGCCATTGCTTTCTTCGGTAGACTTTGCCAGCCAAGGCTATAGAACCCAAGCTGTCCTATTATTTAACCTATAACTGGAGGGAAGAGACGGATTAATACCTTTCCCAAGGTGATTTATTTATGAGTAAGTGAATGCAAGGAATTCAACTGGAATTCGAACTCGGTTTCCCGATTTGTCGTTCCGAGTCGATATCCACTGCACCACAACGCACATCCTAGTGTAATGAATAGCGGCTCGAAATGAAAAACCTGAAGTGCCAAGTTCAAATTCCCGTCGAGTTCGTTACATTCACTTACGCGGACAGGTATTAATTCATCTCCAGTTATGGGTTAAATATTTATATCTAAAAAAATCATTATTATTCCCAAAAAATTGTTAATACCAGTCACTAGCAAAAAATTATTACAAACCAAAACATTTATTGCCTACAAAGGTAATAAAAAAGCAAATCAATCAGTCACAAATACTTACAGGCACCATCTCCACCTCCACCCCAACTACCACTACCGTTATAATCACTTACTCAGAACCCGCCAAAATCAGAACCACAAACGCTGTCTTCTCCCAAATCTCTAATCTATCATTACCCTGTCATTCATTCATCTTTCTTTTCCTCAGTACATTTGCTATTAACTTTCCTGGCCCATCTTCTTACTGTGCTCACATCAAGTACAGCCTTTCCATAAACATTCGCTACTCCCAACACCACCACTGTGAATGCGTGTAGGATTTTCTCCGTCTCGAATAAGAAATTCTACGTCATCTCTTTACTTGCTACGCATGCTCAGAGGGACATACTTTTTTAGGAATAGATTATAGACAGGAAAAGAGAAGAAAGAAAACCTTCTTCAGGGCTTCTAGTCACATTAGAGGGAGGAATTATGACTAAGGCTTTGAAAATTAAATTAGAAACAGCATTACTTCATGACCGATAATCATGTGGCATTTTCTTCGTCTCTTTTTTTATCATTCATCCATTTATCGATTTTGAACCAATTTCTTTCGATCTCTTTTTCCTCCCACGACTTTATTCATATCTTTATTTGTCTGCATCAGTCAAACTATCTCAGACTAAAGCTATTATTTCAGTCTGGACCTACCTACCTACTTACCGACCTACCTACCCATCTACATACATACAAGCCTGCCTGCCTACCTTCAAATCTGTTTAATCATTAATATAAATAAAACCTGATCTGTCTCTTTAACACATTTATAATCTCTCCAGCCAGAGCTTTGCAGTTTCTGTAGACGCATATTAGTCTGTTATTAATCCACATATACTTATATTTATTCAGAGAATATATATAATAATATTGGTAGGTATTGGGTAGTATTGGGTAGGTATGGATGGATTAAAATTCCGTATCCGAAAAACACTATTCTTAAGAAAATACTATATTTATTCAAAGGATATATATATATATATATATATATATATATATATATATATATATATATATATATCCTTTGAATAAATATAGTATTTTTCAATTTTTAAGCCGACAGATTTGATCACTTGCGTCAGAGGACGAAACGCATCAGCTAAGACTAGTTTTCCCCTCGTCTTTTATATATATATATATATATATATAGTTGTGATTATGTTTAGCGCAATGGTTGTTGTTTTTTCAGTGGTTTTAGTGATAAAATGTATTTTAGCAAGCAGGTTTTTAGACTAGCCCTAAAAAGTGAGAACATTACAACGGTGTCCTCACGAAAATCCGAAGTTGGCATGAACCTGCTCAGTTAAAATGAAAAACTAAACTGTTTGTGATATATTATCACTTTAAACGTTAATTTTAGTCGATACACGTATTTGAGCAAAAACCCTGTTTATATTTTGAAATTTATATATATATTTATTTTCATCTACCAGTTTAAATATTCGAGAAATCTTACGAAAATATGCGCTGTCTAGTAGGATTCGAACCTGCGATGTGAACTTGACGGTATCCCTTCTATAGTCCTTAAGAAATGTGCTCTCAAAGTTACTCCTCTCTAAATTCTGCAATAAATTCCTGGCTGCTTCTTGCTTTTCCATTTATTGGAAATACTTTATGGTGGTTCCAACCTTTACGAACTCATGTGTAACATCTGATACTTCTAACGACCTATTGGCAAAGTATTAGAAGCCCTGGAATCTACTGAGTGATAATCTTTTGCCCAGTCAGTCACATCTCGAAAGAGACATGATCGCCCATCGTGTCTCACGTATGGCACTTAACTGGCTGAATAGGGGCCCTAATCAACTCTGAACTAGTTAAGCATCTCATATTCTTTCAGATATGTAATATGGATTTCATTCTCTAGGTCAACTGATGATACGTTAACTATTATTGCCAAAAGAATTTGTCAAGCTTTAAATAAGAATGGTGAAGCTTTGGATGTGCGTTGTGGTACAGTGGATATCGGCTTGGAACGAGAAACCGGGGAGCCGCGTTCGAATTCCAGCTGAATCCATTGTATTCACTTACGCGCAAATGCCCTTGGGAAAGGTATTAATCCGTCTCTTCCTTCCAGTTATGGGTTAAATAGCAGGACAGATTGGGTTCTATAGCCTTGGTCGGCAGCCAATCTACCGCAGAAAGCAATGGCAAACTACTGCGGGATAATCTTCTGCCCAGTCAGTCGTGTCTCTTTCGAGACATGATCGCCCAAGCGTGTATCACGCACGGCACTTTAACTGACGGAAGCTTTGGACACCCCGAAAGCATTTGACAGGTTTTGGCATATTGGTCTTCTTCCCATGTTGCAAGATTATGATATTTCTGGACGAATTTTTGAGCTGATTCAGTTTTTCTTATAAAATCGCAAAATGAAAGTTGCCCTCTAGATCTTTTTGTAGTAATGCAGGTGTCTCCCGGGAATCCCTCCTTGGACTTACATTGTTCCTAATTTTCATCAAAGACCTTCCTGAGAGCATCAGTTCTCAATTCGGTATCTATGCTGATGACAAAATTATTTACTCCTGTCTTAATAGTAATTCTGATCGGTTCGATAGGGTTAAATTAGTGACTGATATAAAAAAAAATCTTCTGTCAATTGAAGTAAGTTTAGTTTTAAACTTGTTAGTTTTAACACCTCCGAAACGAAACTGCTCTTTGTTAATCATCTGAGAGACAACTTTCTACCCCCATCAACATATCTGAGGTTAACCTGTTATCTCCTTCACGGGATGACATTCTCTGCTGACATAAAGGGGAAAGATTATACTTGAACCATTTGAATAAATTGCTAGGTCTGCTGCTAGGAAAGTTAGTTCACTGTGTCATGCAAGACAATTTTTCTCTCCAGAATCTATCTTACATATAATTAACATTCGTCCATGCTTTCAATATTGTTACTACATATGATCCGGTGCTCCTGCTATATATTTAGAGATTCTTGAACAAATACAAATCAGCAATATTTTTAGTTCTGACCTGGCGTCTCAGCTTCAGTCACTTTCCCACCGCCGCAGTGTAGCTTTACTGAGCTTTTTTTTTTTTTTTTTTTTTTTTTTTTTGTGGGATATTTTCCATACGATATCTCAAACGATTAAGGCCGGTGGAAATTATAATGTACTGTTTAACTATATATATATATATATATATATATATAGAGAGAGAGAGAGAGAGAGAGAGACAGACAGACAGACAGACAGACAGAGAGATATCCATTAAAGAATAATAATATTAAACAAATAAAAAATTAAAAAATGTCGGCTAATGCCAGTTTCATAGATTTCCGGATTGACCCAAGCCTCCTAAGCAAAACTGGATAGACGGCTTTCTTTGAGAAGTCATCGATAGTTGTGCTAGCTCAAAGTCACAAGTCATCATGACCGACCGTATGAGTGTCCTGGCCTTGTTCAGACCGTTGTTCCAGTTAGATAACGCACTCTCACCCAGGAAAGGTCCGCTCAGCATGGTTGCAGTACAAACCTGGGCTCTGTGGGCGTTGAACAAACACAAGTGTGCCTGAGCAGGCGTCTACAGTGGGGATTAGCTAGCCTCATTAGCATACGAGTATCCTCGAATACAAGTGGCCAGCCAATAATATATATATATATATATATATATATATATATATATATATATATATATAACCAAGTATTGGGTAGGTATGGATGGATTAAAATACCGTATCCGAAAAACACTATTCTTAAGAAAGTGCTCAATATAAAGTAGAGCCAATATATTTATTTAAAGTTTATAACATAAATATGACATAATATCACTACAAAAGTAGATATTTTGTTTCCACACTTCTTGTGTCTTATCAAGTAATGGTGCTGATTTCGAATTGAAGATTTTTAAACGGTTCAAAACTAACCATTCCCATTCAATCAAGGAGACATTGTTACATAGTCTGTGGTGACCAATGAAAATACAAGTAATTTCTTATTTGAAGAACATAAAAATAGACTCTAAAAAAATTCATTGGGCATTAATGTTAATGCTTGATTAAATAAAGATGAGTATTACTAATTGACTATTAGTTTCAATTTACAATAAAAATTAATATTTATTTTCAAAAAAAAAATTATTTCGAAATAATGTTAGAGACTACGAATTTAAAATTCTAAGTTTAAATCAGCATTAGATTTTGGTTATTATAAAGTCATTCAAATATGAAACGGGGAAGAGAGACAGACACACATATATACAAATATATAGATAGATATCCACATATGGACAAAGAGACAAATATATACACACATACATATACGCGTACATATACATATACATACTGTTGTGACATCGTCACTAAGCTGTTCTGGTCCTCGCTGGGAGCCAGAAAATAAAGACACAAAGACGGAACAATGTTAAACAAATATATTACAAAGACAGTAGTACAAACATATATCAATGAGAGATTATTAACGTGACTGTAAGTCTGGCTGTTAGAGCTATCTGCTGAAATAGATTCAGCGTTTTCTCTCTCCGTTACTCTCTTACTTTTACTCTGCTTTGTAGAAGCAGAAATGCTGCTTATACAAGATTGGACGAGTTCATGTGCCATATGGGTAAGTTCCCATAACACATACACATATATACACATATATACACATACACAAATTTTTTAACTCTTGTTTTTAGCGACGTAAACTGGGCAGGAGAAGTTTTAAATAAGGTCAAAATAAACACAGTCATATTCCAATGCATAAACAAATAAATATAACTAAATATATACGCATGCAAATTCACATGCAAAAAAACAAAATACGTACACTACATAAAAAAAAACACAAGCATCATATACAGAATAAAACCACAAACACAGATCTACTTATAGATAACTATAGACATAAATATATACAAATAGACGCAGAAACATACACATGCATATATACGTACACGCATAAAGAAGAAATATATATGTGTGTGTGTTGTATCCTTTAAAGAGGTTACAGACAAGTTGGTACTCGAGTAAAAGAACAGTATCACAAGCGTAGATGGAAGAAGAGAGGATTATTGTAAAGAGAATACACTGCGGCAAGACTGGGAATCTGATGCAGGCTAGTAATTGCCGGAGCAAGTCACAAGTATCTCTGTTCTCATTATATATGGCTACTAATATAGTCAGTCCAAAAAGCGATAGGGAGTGTGGAACATTCCATTACCTGCCTCCTCCTGAGCTAATTTTCCCATTAAATTTTGCTCAATACCTTTTCTTTTGGGGGTTAGGACATAATTGTTTGACTTTTTTCCTCTTCCCTTTTACGTCTCACCAATTTTTGCGGCATTAGCAATTTTCCGGAAGTTCACATTTCAAATCTTCCTCCTTTAAACATGTTTATAACTCTGCCAAGTATTTTGGAGATAATTCCGCCTTCCTAGCAGCTTTTTCCTCCTTTTTACTTTCTGAAGAAAACTCTGTCTCCTGGTTTGTAAAATTTACTTCCACTCTTTTCGTTGCACGAGGCAGCAGCCTGTCAAACAATGGCCGAATTTTTCTCGCGAACATCTATGCTCAAATCTGGAGAAATTATGTAAACTGCTAAAAATGTTTGTATACTCCTTGTTATGGTGAGTTAACCATATGACAGTAGAGAGTGAGAGCAGAATCTATTCCAGTAGATAACTGAGAGCCGGACTAACAGTCACATTAATAATCTTTCATTTGTATATGTTTGTATAACTGTCTTTGTTAAATATATTTGTTTAACTCTATTCCTTCTTTGTGTCTTTATTTCTGACCCCAACACTCCTCTCATCAGTGTCCATGTCTTAATTTTTTCTACGTTCTCTTGTAAAAGTTTCTACGAATCTTTCTGCTTGCCTATGTGATCTCGGGTGGTAAAAAGAAGTCGTAATATGTTGTCTATAGACGAAGATGTACAGAAATTTTTATATTCTCTGCTGATAAAATGTGTCCCGTTGTCACTAACTAAAGTTTTTGCAACTCCGAAACGACTAAAAATCTCGTTTAATACATTCATAGTATTTACGAATGTCTATACTTGAATATATCCGACTAGTTGGAAAGACAGTCCACGATTATAAGGTAGTAGTAATCATTTGTTGGTCCAGCGTAATAGATGGCTGAATTTTCATTGGTGGTGCTTTTGCTGCAAGTTGATCCCTCTATACTCTTTTACCATTTTTACGATCTCCTGATCTATCCTAGGCCAATACGTATAGCTATGCATTAATGATTTAATTCTTGATATGCCCGGATGATCTTTATATGAAATTCCTTCAAGATTTTCTTTTGCAGTGTATATGGCATTACCACTCTATCTGCATATAACAGCACTTTTGCTTTCAGATTGAGAAAGGTGATATCTTAGATCCTTTTTTAAGTTTTTCTTTCCGCCATACATGTTTTTTGTATTTTTTTTAATGAATTCGTCCTTCTCATCTGCTTTTCTTATAGCTTCTAAAGTCACGGGTAACTCCCGAATTGTAAAGTCACGAGAAACTCCCGAATTGTAAAGTCACGGGTAACTCCCGAAATGTAAAGTCACGAGTAACTCCCGAATTGTAAAGTCACGGGTAACTCCCGAATTGTAAAGTCACAGGTAACTCCCGAATTGTAAAATCACGGGTAACTCCCGAATTGTAAAGTCACGGGTAACTCCCGAATTGTAAAGTCACAGGTAACTCTCGAATTGTAACGTCACGGGTAACTCCCGAATTGTAAAGTCACGGGTAACTCCCGAATTGTAAAGTCACGGGTAACTCGCGAAATGTAGAGTCACAGGTAACTCCCGAATTGTAAAGTCACGGGTAACTCCCGAATTGTAAAGTCACGGGTAACTCCCGAAATGTAAAGTCACGGGTAACTCCCGAAATGTAAAGTCACAGGTAACTCCCGAATTGTAAAGGGTCACGGGTAACCCCCGAATTGTAAAGTCACGGGTAACTCCCGAATTGTAAAGTCACGGGTAACTCCCGAATTGTAAAGTCACGGGTAACTCCCGAATTGTAAAGTCACGGGTAACTCCCGAATTATAAAGTCACGGGTAACTCCCGAAATGTAAAGTCACGAGTAACTCCCGAATTGTAAAGTTACGGGTAACTCCCGAATTGTAAAGTCACGGGTAACTCCCGAATTGTAAAGTCACGGGTAACTCCCGAAATGTAAAGTCACAGGTAACTCCCGAATTGTAAAGTCACGGGTAACTCCCGAAATGTAAAGTCACGGGTAACTCCCGAAATGTAAAGTCACGGGTAACTCCCGAATTGTAAAGTCACGGGTAACTCCCGAATTGTGAGATACGGGTAACTCCCGAATTGTAAAGTCACGGGTAACCCCCGAATTGTAAAGTCACGGGTAACTCCCGAATTGTAAAGTCACGGATAACTCCCGAATTGTAAAGTCACAGATAACTCTCGAATTGTAAAGTCACGGGTAACTCCCGAATTGTAAAGTCACGGGTAACCCCCGAATTGTAAAGTCACGGGTAACTCCCGAATTGTAAAGTCACGGATAACTCCCGAATTGTAAAGTCACAGATAACTCTCGAATTGTAAAGTCACGGGTAACTCCCGAATTGTAAAGTCACGGGTAACTCCCGAATTGTAAAGTCACGGGTAACCCCCGAATTGTAAAGTCACGGGTAACCCCCGAATTGTAAAGTCACGGGTAACTCCCGAATTGTAAAGTCACGGGTAACTCCCGAATTCTAAGTCACGAATCCCGAATTGTAAAGTCACGGATAACTCCCGAATTGTAAGATCACAGATAACTCTCGAATTGTAGTCACAGGTAACTCCCGAATTGTAAAGTCACGGGTAACTCCCGAATTGTAGCAAGTCACGGGTAACCCCCGAATTGTAAAGTCACGGGTAACTCCCGAATTGTAAAGTCACGGATAACTCCCGAATTGTAAAGTCACAGATAACTCTCGAATTGTAAAGTCACGGGTAACTCCCGAATTGTAAAGTCACGGGTAACTCCCGAATTGTAAAGTCACGGGTAACCCCCGAATTGTAAAGTCACGGGTAACTCCCGAATTGTAAAGTCACGGGTAACTCCCGAATTCTAAAGTCACGGGTAACTCCCGAATTGTAAAGTCACGGATAACTCAGTGTAAAGTCACAGATAACTCTCGAATTGTAAAGTCACGGGTAACTCCCGAATTGTAAAGTCACGGGTAACTCCCGAATTGTAAAAGTCACGGGTAACCCCCGAATTGTAAATCACGGGTAACTCCCGAATTGTAAAGTCACAGGTAACTCCCGAATTCTAAAGTCACGGGTAACTCCCGAATTGTAAAGTTACGGGTAACCCCCGAATTGTAAAGTCACGGGTAACTCCCGAATTGTAAAGTCACGGGTAACTCCCGAATTGTATTACTGATAATTCTTTTTCATCCCTTAAAGCAGCTACCACAGTGTCTTCTAATGGTTCTGCAACTTTTGGAATCAACCTAAACAAAATATCGGTGTGTCCTAGCTTTTTTGATGGTAGGTATCCCATCTTAAAGTCGTACTTTAACAAAATTATTCCCCAACGCTGTAACCCGTTAGCAGCGTGCGTGGGTATACTCTTTCTTGATCCAAAAAATGTTAACAACGGTCTATGATCCGTCTGTAGTACAAATTTCCTTCCATGGATGAACCTGTGAAACTTTTATCTGCGTAAATTATGGTCAGACTTTTTTCCTCGGTGTGGCTATAACTTCTTTCTGCCGAAAGCAGGGTTCTGGAAGTATGGTCTATGGGCTTTCTAGTCCCATCTTCAAAATTATGTAGAATTACCGCTCCGATCCTATAGTTGCTAGTGCCAGATGCTACAATTATTTCTTTTTTAGGGTCAAAACGCGCTAACGATAAATCTGATACCAGACAGTTTTTTTTCTGGAAAGCATCTTCGCATTTTTTTTTTACTCCAAATCCATTTTGCACCCTTTTTCAATAAGTCATTCAGTGCGGCTTTAAGATCATACACTTTGGGAATGTAGATATTGTAATAGTTGGACAAGCCTAAAAACGCCTGAAGATTAGTGACGTTGTTTGGTGGTGGCATAATTTTAATAGCTTTAGCTCTTTCTGGTTCCGGTTTTCTTCCATTCTCGTCGATTATTTGCCCCAAATATTTGATCTGCTTCATGAAGAACTCGCATTTATCTAAACATAGCTTGAAGACATATTCGTCAATCTTCTTGAACACTACCTTGATATGATTTTGTGTTTTTTGTTCGCTCTTTAGCAAGTACGCTATGGCAAATTCTACTCCCGCTAATATGGGGTCCATTATTTGTTGAAACAAACTGGGAGCCCCCTTGAACCCAAAAGGGAGGTGATTTAGCTTGTAGAGTCCCTTATGTGTATTAACTGCTAATAACTTTGAGCACTTTCACATCCACTTTCACTTGTATGTGTTAGACAGATCTATTTTAGAAAACACTTTACCACCATTCAGCTTAGAAAAAATATCCTCCGGTGAAGGTAACGGCTATGTGTGATCTTTTAGACAGTCGTTTAATCCGGTTGAAAAATCTGCCCAAACTTGGATTTTTTTGTTCTTTTTCCTTATACTCACTGAGTAGTCAACTTTAGAAATTACACCAATTTTCTTTAACCATTCCAATTCTTGATTTACGGAATCAAGACTGATATTAGTACATTCCTTTTTTGTTTAAATACTGGTCTTATGTTGTCTTTAAGTTCAAACTTGACCTCGGTTTTCGTACATTGTCCGAGACCTTCAGAAAGCAGGCGTGGAAGTTCGAATTCAGTCATGTATCCAATATATATATAGGTTTCACAGATGTTTCTGAACTTGGCTCTAAATCTAACGGATAAATTGACACGTCGCTAAAAACGAGTTAAGAAATTTGTGTGTATATATATGTGTGTATATGTGTATGTATATGTATATGTATGAGTATATGTATGCTTGTATATATTTGTTTGTTTGTCCATATGTGTATATATGTGTGTCTAACACTCTTCCCCGTTTAATATTTGAATAACTTTTTAATAATCTAAACCTGATGCTTAGTTAAACTTAGAATTTCAAATTCGTAGTCTCTAACATTAATTTGTAATAGATTTATTTTTTATTGTAAAGTGAAACTAATAGTCAGTTAGTAATACTGATATCTATTTTAATCAACCATTAACATTAATGCCCCAATAAATTGTTTTAAGGGTCTGTTCTTATGTTCTTCAAATTAGAAATTGTATTTTGATTGGTGACTACAGACTATGTAACAATGTCTCCCTAATTGAGGGGGTTTGGTTAATTTAGAACCTTTTAAAACTCTTTAACTCGAAATCAGCACTATGACTTGATAAGGCACAAGAAATGTCGAAACCAAATAGCTATTTTTGTAGTGATAATGATGAGCTACCTGTTGAGACATTGTTCTGTCAATGTCGAAACAAAATGTACAATTGTGTAGTAGTTTCTAGTTTGTACATGTTCTAAAGTATAATTAATAATATATATATATATATATATATATATATATATATATATATATATATATATCGCTAAGTAATTATATATATATATATATATATATATATATAATTACTTAGCGAGAGAAATAATTTTTACTTATTTTTTCTGAAAGCGGTTAACTGTGCCTGGAAATATATAAAAGTTAGTGTGGCACAAGTAAAAATGTGGAGAAAATTGGGTGAGTTAAAGAGTATGAAACTTCCATGTGAAAAGAGCCTGTGCCTGGAAATATATAAAAGTTATTGTGGCACAATTATAACACGACTCTGGCTGAGTCAATCCAACCTTTCTGATCTTTGGTTGATTCTGTCCACGTTGTGTTTGTTGATCTCGAATCGCCCAAAGCAGGATCACCTGTCATCCCCCGACTAGGTTAGACCAGACATGCGAAGGAACCGTATAGAATGAAAACCCAGATTTAAATTTATATATATATATTTATATATATTTATGAATATCGAATAGATATAAAAGAGTCAAAGCTAAGTGATGCAAAAATATCTGTTGGTTAGTATTTCAGTAGCATGTTAATATTCGGGATCTATTATCTCCATGGGACGATAGTTTATTCAACTTGCAGCTGGTTAAATTTGGACTGACCGTTTCTAGCAATATCTCTGAGTGCAGGCTATTTCAGCTGGTCCGCATCAATTCATCGCTTGTCCCGTCACACTGAATTTTGTTTCCCACTCCAGTTTTATTAAAAAGACACAAAACCGGGATGTTGAAGTTAAGTACGGAATTTCTATTTCCCATCCCTATATATGATTTAATATCTCGACATGTAAGTAATACCATTTAACCATTTCTATTTTCAGTGGAAGGGGAGAAAACTTACTTTCTGTTATTGTCTGCCTGTTCCTATCAGCTGTCCTGGTAATCAGTAAACAGGAAATCCTCAAGGTTATGTTTTGACCCAGGGTCACATATTGTCAAAACCCATTGACAAATATTTTGATTAACTAACTTTGATAAATTTGCTGACTTCTCCTGACAAAACAATTTTGCACATATTGTATTTTGGAATCTGTATTTTCCACTTTTTATCACTTCGGCTACTTTTTCCGACAAAAATAATTGTATTCTCCAATTTTAAAGTATTTTCTCATCTTGAAAATCACTTAAAATTAATACCAACCATCTGAAAATAGGGTTACAAAGGACAAATGTGGAGAAAATTGGGTGAGTTTGAGAGCATGAAGCTTCCATATGAAGAAGGCCTACAAGCCTTTACAAACAGAATTTGGAGTCAGGGGATTTTTTTTTTTTTTTTTGTCTATTATTTTTTATATTAACGCTGGAGTACCAACCACTGAAACAAGTGGAGAATTTACACCACACACACATACACACACATATGTAGTGTATCGAGGCATCAGATAATTTTCTAAACATATACTGCTAAATATAACAAACAATGAATGTCTATTATGTTTTATCATTAGCCGTTCTAAACATCCTATTTTAGCTTTAATTTTAGGTAAAAATAAAGACAAAAATTTTCCAACATTTGGATATTTTTTAATTATGCTGGTTCTAAGCTTTCGGCTCACAGGAGCCATCTTCAGAGAGGTTACAGGGACGTTAACATAAAGACGTCCATCATCAAAGATGATATTATCTTGTGTTGACGTAACCGTTGCTGTGCGACGATAACAATCATCGAATAGCAGACGCAGGTCGTAAATTTGTAATGCGGTTCTATGACGTCACACAAAGTGAGAGACCGAAATGTTAACAACAGAACCATATATCTAAATATATATGTTTAGAATATATATATATATATATATATATATATATATATATATATATATATATATATATAATCGTATCACCCCGAGCAAGGCGGTAACGCCACTGATGTGCAGGGGGCTACATAATAGTAAAAAGATTGGAAAAGAGAAAGCCGGAAACCACATCCTAAACAGGGAACAAGGGATGAGCCTCTTAACCTGTTGATAGATAGATAGATAGATAGATAGATAGATAGATAGATAGATAGATCAATACAGACACTGAGATCAATACCGAGTGGCAATTGTCTGTTTGGTGCTTGAACTCAATCTTCGGACTCTCTTTCTCTCTCTCTCTCTCTCTCTCTCTCTCTCTCTCTCTCTCTCTCTCATTGACTCACCCTCATTGACTCTCTCTCTCATTGATCTCTCTCTCTTTATCTCTCTCTCCCTCTCTCCCTCTCTCTCTCTCTCTCTATATATATATATATATATATATATATATACATATATATATTTCCACAGAGTAAGGTATCGCTGTTCAAACCCGTGTTAATTGCTCCAAATGTTTTCGCCCTTCAGAGTTTCTTTTCTTAATCAGATAAAGAATATCCAAAACTTACTAACTACCGAGATTGGGGTTAAATCTCCAAACTTATCTCACAAGATTGGATTAAAATGTTTGTTAAAACATTTTTGGTACTTTTGAACTCAATCCATGCATAGTATATTGCTAGAAATGTTATAAACTCTAGCTCGGAGGAAAAAAAGTAAAAACAAAACAAAACACGGATGTAATGTCACAAAAGTTTGAATAGGAGAATATTAACTTTTCTTACCGTTAACAAGAAAAAGTGACAAAACAAGAAATGGAGATAAGACGTGGTTGGGATAAGTAAGAGTTTTTCTTGTGTTCGATCGCTTTCTCGTTCCGAGGTATCGTATATATATATATATATATATATATATGTGTGTGTGTGTGTGTGTGTGTGTGTGTGTGTGTGTGTGTGTGTGTTCCGTTTGAGTTAAAGAATTATAGTTTAGACAGAATCCGACAAACTTTCAAACTGTGCCTTTGTTTTGTGTGCTATAAAAAAACAATTCTTCAATCCAACAGGTTATTGTCCCGTGGAACAATCCTAGAACTTTAAGGTCAATCTTCTAGGTTCAGGATTGTCTCACAAGACAGTGGCCTGATGGATTGATGCATTAATTCTTGAATAGAGTTGCATTTTGTATATTGTATACTAATTCTTAGCACTAGTTAATTAAGCGGTTCGCTCGTAAAAAAAAAAAATAAGGAATGTTTTTTAAAATAATTTTGGTAGATTAATGTTCAATAGATTTTTTATACCGACGACATCTGTCAGAATATGTACAATAATTATTCCCTCCAAAACTTATTCTCTGATTTTTATGTTAAGTTTTTTTATTGTTAAGTAGTTCTCTGTTCACTTGCCATTTGCGAGACTGTGTTTCTGTTGATAATGTTAAAAACTCAACATATATTGGTTATAACACAATATTTCTCTTCTAAAGATTAACCTGTCATTTCCCCGAAAAAAGGGTCATATGTAAACTTAAACACAAATTGACAATACAACATTACTTCGACAATCTGGCAAAAAAGAAGAAGAAAAAAAAGATTAAGAAGCTCGAAAGCCCTTTACAACAAATGACAACAGCCCTTTCATCTATAAAATTTGATTCAATGTAAATGCACCGAAAGGCTATTTTAGCTACTTACTACGATGTGCGTTGTGGCGCAGTGGATATCGACTCGGAACGAGAAATCGGAGAGCCGAGTTCGAATTCCAATTGAATTCCTTGCATTCACTTACGCGCAAATACCCTTGGGTAAAGGTATTAATCCGTCTATTCCTTCCAGTTATGGGTTAAATAACAGGACAGATTGGGTTCTATAGCCTTGGTCGGCGACCAGTCTACCGCAGAAAGCAATGGCAACCTACTGCGGGATAATCTTCTGCCCTGTCAGTCATGTCTCTTTCGAGACTTGATCGCCCAAGCGTGTATCGCGTATGGCATTTAACTGACTGACTAAAATCTATTCCACATTTACAATATGTGAACGTGAGTTCATTTCAAACTTCAAATCATTAACAACATAAACGCTATGCTGACTGTCTCTCGACTTTCAATCTTCTTTCCTTGAAAACGATCAACGATGGTTGAAAGTACTTGACACATTCTACACGGCATGTCTACTTCAGTCACTTTCTTACTGTGACGTAGCTTCCTTCCGTCTTTTTTAGAAATATTTTCATGGCAACTGTTTTCCCCTGGTGCCCCGTCCACGTGAATTTAAGCGTGCTACTAAATCGGCATCAAGGTCCTATCCTTTTATCATTAAAATAGTTAAATGTAACCGCTACTTCTACTCGAACAGTTTCTTTTCTCGCACTTCCTGCCTGTGGAACTTCTTTCTATTTACATACTTCCCTGATGGCTACAATCTCCAAAAATTTAAATGCAACGTCAATTGTCATCTTCTATCTTACTGAATTCCATTCTTCTTTTATCCTTTCTTCCATACCCTATGTACCCAGTCTTTTCTCTCACTGTAACCTGTTGTGCTCATGCAAGGTAATAAGGCCACTGAGACGCAAGTGCGACTTGGGGTGAAAGAGAATGAGAATACTTTAGTGAGGGAAAGAACAATAAAAGGCTGTAGGTGGTAGGGATGCAGACTGCTGGTAAAATGTTTTCCTCGTCACTACAATTTTAACCTCGTTAAGTCTAGAATTAACTTATCCTTCGACATAAATTCATGAACTCCACTTCTTGTCTTCTCTTACACTCATACAAAACCTAGATTGAGTCTTGGACTATGTATTTTATGACCATTAGCATAAAACATATGTTTAAAAAAAAACAACATTTTTAAAAAAAGCATACAAGGATAGATCAATGACACGCGTTAAAAGCCGACTTTTTTAGTGCATAATGTTCGATGTACGGGATTAATGGATTAAGTGCATTGACAAAGGAGATCATGTTTGAAAATATTTACTGTGTTAAATAATTTTTTTGTCTGCACCATGAGGTTAAATTATTGATGTACCACATACACACAAATACATATATATGATATATACATACATATGTATTGCACACACGCACGCACGCACGCACACACAAACACTCTCACACACACATATATATATACACACAATTTAATATATATATATATATATATATATATATATATATGGTGTGAGGGGAGTGGGGGTAAAATAGGCGCGGTCGGAAACCCGAGAGGTTGATTCCTCGCAGCTGTAGATGATTTTAACGGACATGAGAACTCACCAAAGTTAGGAAGCGGGAGTAAAACGTCGAAGGAAAAGTGGGAGGGAAAGGGAGGTTTGAACTTATTTTTGTTTTAGTCTGGTTAATTCCAGACGGCTCTTGTTTCTGGAAGATTTTTTGACTAAGAAGATGTAGGCAAACAGTTTCGAGCTAGGGGCAAGGGAGGCGTATGAGGAACGGGCAGTTGGGCCTATCAAGTTCCTGACACGCATTAATGATGACCGAATGTGCGCGCGTTTTTGCCTATGTGCCCAGCACATTACACACAGAGCTCTTGACAGAATTTTTTTAAACGAGCTGTTTTAATTATTGTATCATGTTTTGTGTGTGTGTGTGTGTGTGTGGTGAGTATCTGTCTGCTGTCTGTCTGTATCTCTCTCACGCGCATCTTCTGACAAAGCATAATTTATACTATTTATTTAAACTAAAATTAGTCAGTTAAGTCTCATACATGATACACGTTTGATTGATCATGTCTCGAAAGAGACATGACTGATCGGGCAGAAGATTTTTCCGCAATAGATTGCCATTACTTCATACAATATACTGGTTGCCAACCAAGGCTATAGAACCCAATCTGTCCTACTATTCAATCCTCTTATCTAGATCAGTCAGTTTAGTGACACGTGTGATACACGCTTGGACGATAATGTCTCGAAAGAGACATAACTGACTGGGCAGGAGATTTTCCCGCAGTAGGTTGCCATTACTTTATGCGGTAGATTGACCGCCAACCAAGGCTATAAAACCCAATCTGTTCTGCTATTTAACCCATAGCTGGATAGAGACGTAACGGGTTAATACCTTTCTTTTTGTGTAAGTGAATGGAACGAATTCAATTAGAATTCGAACTCAACTCTCCGATTTTTCATTTCGAGCCGATATGCACTGTACCACAACACACATCCATAAACTGGTGTAATGAGTTCGAATCCTGACTGTATTTTTCCACTCCGAGTTAATGCCATTAAGAAAGGCATGATTTCGCTTTTCATTGCGCTCTCACTTGTCATTTCACAAAGGTCTCATTACTGGCATGTCACATTAGCTAACAAAGAAGACTCAGCAAGCACAATAAAACATACTGTTTTATTTATTTATTTATTTTACTATATAATTACACAAGACTGAAATTACAAAAATGTAAGATTTTGAATCCTGGTCATTTTGTTGTAATTTTCTTGAATCAATTCCCCCCAATAATGCCAGTAACACATTTGGTGCGATTGTGAATGAAGGAGAAGGGAAAGAACTGGAAAGCCAATCCTAAAAAAGATAAACCTGTTAAAAACTGTTCAAAATACCGGGTCGGAGGTGTATTTTCTTATTTTTATTAAGAAATATTGTATTAGAAAATTTTACTCTCTAAAATCTTTCTAATAATTTCTAAATCTACCATTCGTCCCTGCTCCGAATATTGTTGCCATATATGGTCGGTGCGCCTGCTATATACATAGAAATTCTTGATGAAATTCACTGAAGACTCTGCAATGTTACTGGTCCTGACCTAGCATCTCAGCTTCAGTCACTTTCTCACCACTATAACCGATCTTTATTGTGCCTTTTCTATAAATATTTTTATAGTAACAGTTCGGAGCAACTTTGCCCTATGGTACATTGACCTTAACTCGCAGTATGAGATTGGAAAAAAGATTTCATCTTTTTACAGTTAAAAATCGTACTTGTTGCTTGTGGAATTCTCTTCCGGCTTCCTGCTTTCCAGCCAAATTTGATCTTCAAAAATTTAAATGCAATGTCTATCGTTATCTACTGCCTTCTTGATTCCTCTTCTTTTATAGTTCTCGTTCCTTAACAATGTTTTTCTTTTTCTTATTCTTACACACTAAGTAACACCTTGTTTCTTAGTGGCTTTATTGCCTTGCTTGAAATGAAATGATTAAAAAGTAAAATTAAATTAAATCTATTTTTCATATATTTTAATTTTTGAAACTTATAAACATATATTTTAATACTTGCATTTTAATTTGATCCTTCAAAACAAAACCTTTCTTTTAATTCCTCTCATACAAATCAAAAACACACAATACAATATAACGATTTTATATGGTATGCTAAATCGGACCTACCAGACAACCTTAAACGGCGATTTAAGTGACGGTGTTAATGCAAAGGGCCACTGCTTGTACATTAACACCCAAGAGTCTAAGCATGTCTTCTATTCTAATAGTTTCTTTTCTCGCACTTTCTGCCTGTAGAACTTCCTACCCTTTACTTGCTTCCCTGATAACTTCTATATGCCATGTCCCTTCAGGATGTAGGCGATCATGGACTTTCACATCTCCCTATCTCGAGGAGCTCTTAACACGCTTTCTCTTGTTACCCCTTCCAAACCCTACTCTGTCATCCATTTGCTCAAACCCGGCAAGTATGTCACGTACAGTTTCCCCTGTATCCTTTTTCCCTCTATCTGGTCTGTGAGCATCAGATTCTCCAAGCCTTCCTTCTTCATTACATATCTGAGGAACTTCAGCTGTCTTTTGCTTATGTTAAGTATTAGTTTCTTTTTTGTTTCCATCCTCTCCAAAACCTCATTGTTGCTCACATGTTCGTTTCATGGTATCCTCAGCATCCTTCTGTAGAACCGAAGGAATGTGAACTTCACCCTGATAACTACAACCGCCAAAAGATTAAATACAATGTCAATTGCCATCTTCTATCTCCCTGAATTCCAGCCATCTTTCATTCTTTCTTCAACATCCCCTGCAGGTTTTGAAGAAAAAAAGACAGTTGATTAGCATTCCCCAATGACTCCTGAATTTAATTAAAATTAGCTATATGGTCGGACCTAGTCGCATTTTTCGACATTTCTGGAAATTAATTGGTGGTGGGTAACATAATTTAAAAAAATATATATTTGTACCAATATTTTCTAAAAATAATTACTTCAAAACTGATTTCAGTCAATTATGAATAAGTCCTGATATTTTCATCAAAATCCGACGATAATTTGATTTTTGCAAGAATTTACAAATTAATGTCTTTCACAGTCAAAAAAATGCCTTGCGTAATATTACGTTTTGACGTAATAAACTCTTGTGTCAATTTAGGCCTCGTACTGAAAAAAGAAAAAAAAAAGATTTTCTACCACAAAATGAACCTGTTAGAAACATTTAAATTTTCTTTTTAAATAATTAAAAGATCTATCCTCTTAATGATAACATAAACATTTTGCCGAGAAAACATTGTTTTTATTTAGTTTGAGGCCTTTTCCTTCATACTACGCTGTTTTTTGAGATAGATAGATAGATAGATAGATAGATAGATAGATAGATAGATAGATAGATAGATAGATAGATAGATAGAATTAAGAAAATGAAAAAAACACAGAACAAACGTATTTCAATCTAACATGTTTCACTTTATTAAAGCTTCTTCGGAGATCGAGAGAAAACTAAAAAAAACAAAGAGACATTATACTGCTATGTTGTGATTTGGGATTAATTACTATTGGTCACATATGTTTCATGTGTAATATAGCAATAGATAATTATTCTTATGTTTTAAATGTATGTGCGTGGAATAGTTTTGATGGTAAAATGTATAACAGTGTATTGTATAGAAACGCTTGTCTGTTTAAATGCATGTTGAACGGTAACGTTAGTTTATGTGGGTGGGTGTGCGTGTCACGGGTATTAAAGTAATGGACAATTTTTAAATAAATGAGGGAAGAATATTTTGGACGTTAAAAGTGTGATAGTGCATGGGTTTGCTTATGTATAAAAGATTGTCTGTCTAGGTGTATGTAGGACGGTAATGTTAGTTAGTGTAAGTGTACATGTACGTGGATAAGTCTTTTGAAGACATCTCCGATTAAATCGTTGAATGTAGCGAGATGTTGCCATTAGAGCCATTAGTGTCTGTTGCATTTTAAATCAGATGTCTGTTTTTCTTCTGTGTTAGGTCGTATACCGCATCGTAGTATTATTGCTGTTGCGATGATCGGTGATATTATATATTAGATACCTCCACTTAAATCGCTAAAAACAGCATAGTATGAATTAAAAAAAGCCATAAACTTAAAGACGAACTTTTTCCATCAAAATGTTTATATTATTAAGAGAAAAGATCATAGAATTTTTAATTATTTTTTTTTTTTATCTTCTAATACGTTCGAAATTTTGGTAAAGAATCTTGTTTTGATTTTACTTAGCGGATAACCAAATCGTTACGAGAGTTTAATGAAAAACCTCATATTACATAACTCACTTTTTTACGGTGGCAAACACATTAATTTGGAAATTCTTGCAAAAATCAAATAATTGTCAGATTTTAATGAAACTTTCAGCATTTATTTACAAATGAATGAAATTATTTTTGAAATTATTATTTTTTTAATCTTGGTAAAAATATTATGTGTTTAAGAAATAATTTTATACTAAATTTCATGCTATAAATAATTAATACTTTGTAAATCTGATTCATTTAATATTAAATTTTCTAATTTTCAAAAAATGTGTCACAGATGTTTATTTTATTTTTACAAGATTTTTAAAACCGAGAATTAACTTTTGTTTACAAATGTCAATCGCATAAAATTGGTCGAAAAATTGAATGATTAAAAAAAAATGAAAGATTTTAGATTCCAATCAATATAATTTTTGTTTGAAATACATCAAAGTATTTTGCTTACTAGAAATAGTAATTATTTTTAATTCACTTTAAAATGTAGATATCGAAAGAGTTGAGGTACCTATTATATATGGTCCTGGTCTTAAGCTGACTGTCGAGATTTGTAAGATGAGCACACATTCTTTCTTCTTTTGATCAGACCGGTATTTATTAATTCGAAATTGTGATAATATATATTAAAAATAATGTTCAAACAAATAAATTAAAAATATATAGGATTTTATACATTTCGTAACGAATTTTGTAAATAAATTGTTTTTTTGGTTACATTAGGATACAAAAACAGAGCAGATATGAGTATTTCGAAAAATATGGAAAATATGCGTTCAAAAGCACTATTCGGGCATTTTTTTTTTATATCTTGAGCGGTAAAGACACATCCGATCAATTGACGGTTTCCTCTAGGGGACACATGTTCGAATCCTGCCGGAGGACGCATATTTTCCTAACAATATTTATCGATTATTCAGGCTTATAGATGTGAACAAATATACTGTTTAATCTTTAAAAAAAAAATACAAGTATCCATTAAAATGATGCATATGTTAATGTATATTTTGGCAGCAACCTTTCTTTCAAACATCTTTCAGTACGAGCCACAAGGATGTCTTAATTGGGTTTCTCCAGTATTATAACATTTTTCTGGGATTTATGAAGTCAAAATTGTGCGTGTGTGTGTGTGTGTGTGTGTGTGTGTGTCACGCGTAGTAGAGGAATGATCATTTAAAACTGGTTTTTAATTGTCAGAAATTCAATCCTGAATTCTAATGATCCAAAGACCCTTCCAACATCTGTTGTAATAATTATTAAACTGGTATTGCTCAACATTTGTTTGTACGTTGAAGTAAATTCTCATAGATGAATTCTACTATTATGATTTAGCGCGAGACTATGAGAAGTCGGGTGAAGCTTTTTAAGTCAATAATTAAAATCTAGGCGAAATTCACTCCCTTGAAATAACAAGGAAAGATAACCCAGAATTTGACAAGTTTAATTCCGATTCTCATTTTAGACAAGTGATCAATATGATCAATGTTCAATGTGGCAGGAATTTTTAAAACTTGAATAAGTTAGTTTTTCAGGCAATGTGGCAGGAATTTTCTAATTTCTTGTTCAAAAGTAAGTAGCCATCGACACAATTGTAAATTTCCTTCAGTTATCTCCCCTATAATTTCATATTTACTTTCTCTCATAGTTATCTAACCTAAACACTTTAACATCGCCTCAAAACCAAGCATGTATCACGGGAAGTCCTATCAGTCAGTTAAGTGCCATACGTGAAACATGCTTGGGCGATCATGTCTCGAAAGAGGCATAACTGAGCAGAAGTTTTTTCCTGCAGTAGATTGCCATTAATTTTGCAGTAGACTGGTTACCAACCAAGGCTATAAAACTCAGTATGTCCTGCTATTTAACCCATAGCTGGAGGGAAGAGACAGACTAATACCTGCGCTTAAATGCATACAACAAATTTAACTGGAATTTGAACTTGGCGCTCTGATTTCTCGTTCCGAGCCGATATCCAATGCAATACAACGCACACCCCATTCATTATTAGTGGCCACAATCTTAACAACGTAAGACGCGCAAATGTCACAGTATTGGCATAGATAGGAAAATACAGGAACTCTTACAAATGGCAGTGACGAAAAGCGCGAAGAAAGGACTAAGCATCAATTCTAAGAAGATAGAATGCGTAGTTGTCTACAAAAGGCACAGTCCAACATGCAAATTACAAAGTGGGGATACAAAAATCAAAGAAACGCAACAATTCAATTTTTTTTTAAATAATCATATCGCCCCAAGCAAGGCATTTTACTGTCACTGTTTTGCAGGGGGTTACATAGGAGGAAAGTTATAAGAAAGAGTGACAGGTTATAGGGGGGTGTCAGGAAGTAGATAAGCGAAGGATGAGAATACTGATGAGAGTGGAGTGGACGGAGAAAGGAGCATGAGACAGATGATGCAGATTAGTGAGATAGGAGATGACTATTGACTTTACATTCAAATTCTTGGAGATTATAGCTGTCTGGAAAGCAAGTATGCGGTAGGGAATTCCACAGGCGGGAAGTGCAAGAAAAGAAGCTGATGGAGTAGAATTTGCGTTTACATTTTATTGGTTTCACAGTAAAAGGGTGGGACCTAGTTGCTAATTTTGTTGCTTGAGTAAATTATATATAAGGGGCACCAGTGAGCTAAGTTCATCGGAGCAAAAGCCGTGAAAGTATTTGTAGAAGAGACACAGGGAAGCCACATGAGAAGCCGGTGAGAAAGTGACTGTATCCGAGCTGCCAAGTCAGGATCTATCACATTACAGATTCTCCGTTGGATCTTGTCAAGGACACCCAGGTGGATAGCAGGAGCACCCGACCAGATATGGCAGTAGTATTCAATATCTAGAAATGTCGAGTGCTTATTTTAATTTGGTGAAATTTTTACGGACTATTCAGAGTTTTTTTAAAATGGCATGGCTTGCATCATGCTCAGGTATAGTAAATAAATATTAGCAGGGGTTCAACAAGTAAAACAATTCACTTGTCAAAAAGTTATTTGGCAGCAAGACATTGGAAAAAGGTTTTCTTTTCAAGTCCAAGTCAAAATCATAATGCTGCGTGTTCAACTTAGTAAGTTTGTAAGAATCTGTGTTATGCTTTGCCATTACCTCGGGAAAATAATGGACAATCTCATTTTAGTTGCAAGGAAAGTCCGAAGAAAAAGATATATCGGAGATGCTGTTTGGTCTTTGGGAGAAAAAAAGAAAGAAAAAACAGAGTCAATAAGAAAGAAAGAAGGGATATTAAAAAGAGCAAAAGAAAGAAGAGATAGGTAAATAAAAAAATAAAAAAACAAAGAGGCAATATTGTTTTTATGTGCTTAAAATGGAAAACCTCGTCATCTTTTAATCTTTTCAAATTGTTAATCTCGAATATTTAATGATGCAAATTGAGAAGTTCCATGAGTATTTTAAAGTCGATGAAATTGCAAGGAGTTTATTGGCTCATTAATTTAAGAATTAGGATTCATCAAAAAATTCAAATAGGAGAACCGTGAAATTTCCCGTAGGTATTCGTAGTAAGGGTCACCGTGACACAAAATGCAGACAGTAATGAAGGAAAGACGCCTTGTATTTTTGTCAGAATTGTTGAGATGAGAAATTTGCATTACTTGTAAAAACCGTGAAAAATTCACGGTTTTCCTATTCAAAATTTCTTATGAATCTTAATTCTGAAGATTGAATAAAGCTCATGACAAATTCTACGACAATAAAATATCCTCAGAAATTTCCATATCGCATCGTTAAACATTTGAGCTTAACAACTTTAACAAAATATTGCAGTAACAATCATAAATATGAATGCTGGTCGTTATTTTTAAAAAGTGGATAGAAATCAAAAGATTTGAAATTGACAACTTTTTACATTTCACTGAAACAGCCATTAAACTTGTCTTCTCTTCGTGCGTTTGTTTGTTCTTTCACTGAAATCAAGTAGTGCATTTCTTTACTCTTTCCACGTGATCAAAATGGAATAGTCCATTATTTGAGAGATACTGGCAGGAGACGTTAAACTTGTCTTACCTTTTCTCTGGCTAAATTTTACGAATATTTTTCTTAATTATACTTTTTAAAATAAATCAGCAGATACGATACAGTGCATCTGAAAAAGGTATTTTTTTTATCTGTCATGGATTCGCGGTCTTTTGGCTAGAGTAGGTTCAAATAATATTGCACCTAAGCTCCAGAGGACCTTTCCCCTCAGGCAGTATTCTCCCTTGCAAGAGGGGCTAGGCGTACCCAAAATGGGACGTGCGGAGGGGGCTCAAGGAAATTTTCCGCAGTATTACCGTTCTAGGTACCTCCACTTAATCGCTTAAAAAAAAAAAAAACAAAAAAAAAACACAACAGCATAGTTTAAATAAAAAGTTCCCAAACTTAATAAAAAAAACAAACTTTTTCCATTAAAATGTTTATATTATTATTAAAAGGAAAAATCAAAATAATCTTTAATTATTTTTAGAATTTTTAATCCCTTCTAACATTTTCGAAATTTTGTCAGAAAATTGTTGTGATTTGAGTTAGAGGTTAAAAAAAAAAATGTTACGACTGTTTAGTGTTTACAATAGAAAACAATGATTACATTAACCCCTTTTTTCGGTGACAAACACATTAATTTGGAAATTCTCGCAAAAATCAAATTGTCACATTTTAATGAAGCTTTCAGTATTTATTCAGAAATGAATGAAATTATTTTTGAAATTATTTTTTAAAAATCTTCGTAATATTTTTTTATTTCTGTTACCCCGCCCTCCACGTAAATCCCTGAAATTTTAATAAATTTTAATTGTTGTGCAAACTTTTTTTTTTTTTTTTTTTAAGTTAAACGCAGGACTCATTGGAGAATATCAATCATCTATTTTTTTTATTATTTTAAATTTTACAACACAATCCGTAAAATCTGCTCAGAAGAGTAAAATAAAAAATGCAATAAAACGGATATAATTTAATTTGATTATAGCTGGAATAAATAATGAAAATTAAGGATATTATAGTCTGAAAAAAATTTTTTTTCGATTACTAATAAAATTTTAGAAGAATTGCTTTCACTTTTTATTATAATAATTTATAAATTTTTTAAAATATTTTTCAAATCTTTAAAAGAACTGTCGCGCTTATTTTTTTTAGTTAAGAGTTGATGATCATATTGCCTATCGAAAATTGAAAAGTTTGATAAAAATCGTTATACACGCGTATTTCTTAAATAATTTAAACTTTTTTTTGTGCATTTGTTGTTTTTGTTTTTTTTGTCTGGTAATTTCTATGTACAAATTAATAGGTGAGAGTTTCCTCCCTCACCCGAAAGAAAATGAGTATAATTTTGTCTCTTATGAACGCCATACATTTTTTATCTCTAATCAAGAACCTATCAACACCATCTTGATTTACGACGCGTACAGGTCAAAAAGTTCAAATTTCTGATTAAGAAATAGTTCTATTCTCAATTCCACATTATAAATAAGTAGTATTTGCATAAATCAGATTAATTTAACATAAAATTTGCTAATTTTCGAAAAATAAAGTGTCACAGATGTATATTTTGTTTTTGCAAGATTTTTAAAACCGAGAATTAACTTTTGTTTACAAAAATGTGTCGATCGTTCAAAAATGGTGGCAAATTTAAAAATTGAAAAAGAAAAATCTAAAAACTTTTATATTCTAGTAAATATAATTTCTGTTTGAAACAAACTAGAGTATTTTGCTTAGTGGAAATAGTAAATTTAATCATTTAGCTTTCAATTAAGACTAAAATAAAAGCTTGCAGAAAACTTATTTTTAAAAATTCAATTTAAATGTTACTTATCAAAAATGAGTGGAGGTACCTACATTAAACCCACTTTAAACTGGCCTTGGGTAGTGACATGGCCATTGCTTTTGGTTCAGATTCTTTATCAATATTTTTTACTTATAAAAATATGTCTGATATTGTATGGAATTGTCACGTCATTTCTTGCAGGGGGGTCGTATTTTATTTTCAAGTCAACTCTTCCCCCCCTACACAGCTACCGTTATCTATGACTTTCTTTTACTTCTCGCTCTCTACATTGCTGACTGCTGTTTGTTGTGGTAGGTGGGGGCGTGTCTAGAGTTTCACTAAGCACAAATGCTCGAACATCAACTACATAAGTTCATTTTTGGATAATATAACCAATGTGTGTGTGTGTGTATATATATATATATATATATATATATATATATATATATATATATATTACACACAAACTTCTTGACTAAAGTTAGCCAGTTAATGTGCTTATATAAATTAAGAAAATTATAACATTTTATGAAGGTAGAAATTTAAGAAAGAACATAATATATACTATATTCTGCTATATATTTAGATATTCTTGATAAAATACAAAGAATCTGCAATGTTATTGGTTCTAACCTGTTTCAGTCACTTTCCCACTGCTGTCATCTTCTCTGTGCTTTTCTTATATTTCCATGGTAATTATTCTCTTTGCTATTTGGCCTTTTATGAATTTAAATGTAATACTAGAAATTAAATGGCTAGATGTAACTAAGTTCTAAGCTAACAGTTCTTTCTCTTGCACTTCTCACCCATGGAACTCTCTTCCAGCTCCATGCTTTTCAGCCAACTTTAATTTATAAAAATGTAAAGGCAATGTCAATTGCTATCTTCTATCATTAAAATTCCTGTTTTTTTTTTTATTGTTCACTCTCTTTAATAATATTTTTTTTTATTGTTCTCTCTCTTTAATAATATTTCTATTTTTATCGTAATTTTTCACGTTCAGTAACTGTTTTTGGTTTGGTGGTTTTATTGACTTTCGTGGGTGAAAGGATTTTCAAAAATTAGTTTTTCTCATGCAGCATATTATCATGATTTATGTCTATTTAGGTATATGCAAATTAAAAATTGCTTGAATTTAAATTTGAACAGTGTCATATATTCTTAATAGTGTTTTTAACTCATACTCTCTTGTATCTTAGTGGCCTCATCACCTTGCTTGGGGTGAAATGATTATTAAAAAAAAAATATATATAGAAAATAAAAATTATGGTTCAATACTCGAGTCTTCATTGTTGTTTCTTTGTCTATTTGACACTTGCTTACAACCTGTTCTCTTTTTCAACTGAAAAATCAAAATATTATTCCACTTGCAAAAAGAAATTATCAAGTATAAATTAAGAAAACAAAATTGAATATGGAAACATTTTATTTCTTGTCTTTATAGAAACACGTCGATACAAGTTATTTTAAGTATTAGTGTTTTGTGCATGGTTGTTTTTTTTTTGTCTGTGTTAACAAATGTGTTTCCATTAAAGCAGACAAGATTTTTTCAAGGGGTGGGAAATAAAAAGGGCAACTGTTTGCCCACAACAATGGGGACTAATCACATCCTTAGAAAAGCAGCAAGACTCCAAAAAGGAATTTTTCCCATAATACCATTTGTTATTAAATCAAATGTTGAATGGATGTAGCTAAGGACTTTTTTTTCCTAATCCTCCAATTTAAACATTTCCTCCCTCGTAATTGTTCAGGTTAATTACAAATCTTTGCCTCCCTCAACAATCTTTTGCACAACCACACAAATTTATTCTAATTCAAATTTATGAAGAACTTTACTTTATTCTCGATTTCAAATCAATAACAAGTCTGTTTTTAGTTATTTTAATCGCGCTGAATAGAAGGAAGGAAAAATAAATATGCTAAGATTGAAGCGAGGTTTCTAAAAAAAAAAGGGAATCAAGGGAGGCAACTTTTGTTTTCTTTACCAAAATCCATTTTCTTTTGTTTAATTTTTTCATTTTACCAACCTCATTTTAAATAAAGATTTTTTTTTGTCGTTTTTACCTTTTAAGAGGTCATTAAAAATATATTATTTAAGGGTTTTCATGGAAAAAAAATCATTTGTTCAAAAATATTATTTTAATTTTAATGTGTATATTTTTTTCAAATGATAAAAACAGTTTCTGAAAGTTGAAGGAGAAAAAAACATGGCTGTAGTGTCTTCATAATGGATACAAAATTTCTTTTGAATCTTGTTTTAATTGTTCTTTCTTTTTTTTTAATCAGCGTTCAATTTTTTTCTTTCTTGAAGAAATAAATTTCCATATTGTCCAAAAGAAAAAGAAAATTCAAAGCAGAAACACTACCAGTTGTTTAGAATTCATCATGGCTCTGAAAAAACAAAACACACAATAAATAAAGGACTTAATTCTATACACACACACATATATTATCTAAGGTTGATGGCACAACACAATCATCAGATGCATATTATAAACTGACCATTTAAGAGAAATGAATTTAAGTTCGCTCAATGTTCATGGAAGTTAAACCTTACAATTTTAGGTTACTATTTTTTTATTTATCAAAAGCATAATTTAGATACACAAAAATTACATGATGATAAAAAAAATTAGAAATAAGATTATTTAAAAAATTAAGAAATAAAAAAAAAATTTAAAAGTAAATTCCTGGAGATGATGTCGAAACTGGGTAATTTGTAATTATTATTGATAATCAATATTTACAGGGAAGAAAGAAAGAAAGAAAGGAGTGAAAAAGAAACAAACACAGAGGAATCGATGTTAATCCAGGTCTAAGTACTTGAGTAAGTACTTTTTTCCTATGGCAGCATGTGACAATGAATTTGCTTTTTTGGTTTAGTAAATTAAGGCTATTTAAGTGTCCTAGAAAGAGAAGTTTTTCTAAAAGGCATAAGTATATATATATATATATATATATATATATATATATATATATATATGTATGTGTGTGTGTGTGTGCGTGCTTGGGGTTATGTGAATAATATACAAATAAGAATACACACATGTATAAAAATATTTAGTTGTTAATAAAATAGCTCAATTTAAATAGAGCTATTAATTATAGCTATATATATATATATATATATATATATATATATATATATATACACACATACACACACAAATAAATAAGGAATCAAGAAAATAATTTCAACATTCGAAATATTAATTTAAGACAGTGCTCAATATAAAAATAGAACAATGAATATTTATTATAAATTATACTTTAGAACATGTACAAACTACTACAAAATTGTACATTTTGTTTCGGCATTGAAAAAACAATGTCTCATCAGGTAGTTAATAATGCTGGTAATAAACTTTTTTTTTTTAATTTTATTAAAAAAAAAAAACACTACCTTTTATTTTTGGAAATTTTTTTGTACAAGGTAAAAAGATATTAAAAAAAGGGGGGGAAAAAAAGAAAGGCAGAAAAGATGAGGAAACAAAAAGAGAAATCAAGAAATGGAAAAGAAAGAGAAAAGAGAAAGACACAGAGGGAACAAAAAAGCAAAGAGGAAAATAAGAGAGAAAGAACTGAGAGGAAATAGCCAATAGAAATGGCTAAGAGAGAGAAATTTTAAATTTAGACAGATATAGATATCAGTTACATAGTGTCTGGTCTTAAATCTTTTTGCATTAAAGAAAAACTATCAAATGAGAAAGGAAGGAAGATGTTTAAAAAAATAAAATAATTTACCGCAATTGTTTTACTTCTTGTTTTGCTCTTAACAAAATTCACTATTTCTTCAGCGTCTTGTGTCTCAATGTCAATTCCATGCTGCAAATAAAAAACAAAAACTGAGACTAAGATATCAACCAGTTAAGTGCTACATGTGACACATGCTTGGGTGATCATGTCTCAAAAGAGATGACTGATTAGGTAGAAGATGTTACCCACAGTAGGTCGGTTTGGTTGTGTTTTACAGCATATCAAACTTAAAAGGCTATCTAAATGCCAACAACACTTTACTGGTTAAAAAGCAAGCTCAATGAACATCTTTGTTATCAGATGCAACGAGGCTCTCACATCACTTTGCAAAGATAAACTATGTTCTCCTTCAAAATTGTATTTTTTTTTCCTTCAAAAATGTATTATAGTAATAATTTTCTTTTTCTTCAAAAATGTATATTTTTCTTTTATGTTTATAGTTCTATCAAAATATATTTTTATACTTTCATAGTGTTTTAACCCCAGTTGGAGGGGGGGGTAACTATTTGCCCATAGTCGGGACCCTAACAGGTGCTACCACTCTGGATCAGGGTGGACCTGGGAACAATAGCAATTAAGAAGTGGTTCCATGCTCCTCACAACCTCCCAGTCAGATGCAGTTTACCATCATACCCAGACTGGAATCCCTTTCTGTGGTAGACTGGCTGCAAACCAAGGTTATAAAACCCAATTTGTCCTCATATTCAGTCCATAGCTGGAGGGAGAAGAGATGAATCAATATCTTTCCCAAAGGTATGAAACTAAATGAATGCAATGAATTCAACTGGAATTTGAACTCGGCTTTCCAATTTCTCATTCTGAGCTGATATCTATTACACCACAATTCACATCACAACTAGAGAGTCACACAGTGAACGAGAGAGAGACGATTTAAAAAGATAGATAAACAAAGTGATAAAGCGAAACACACATAAGTCAAAAGAGATAAAAAAAAACAAACAAAACCACACATACAATAAAACATAGTTTTAAGGTATCCTATATCTATAGATTAAAGTGCTCAATATCAAAAATAGAGTGTGTGTAAATATAAAATTAGACATTATTGTATGAATGCAATTCTCATGGCCTGACACTTGTGTTTAGCATCAAACAGACTGTTACCTCTGGGTGCCGACTCAATGTCGGCACACACACACACACAGATGTGTGTGTGTGTGTGTGTATGTATATATATATATATATATATATATATATATATAAAACATATACATCTGAAAACAAGAAAGATTCAAACAAATGCAGAAAGATAAGCAAGTAAGTGTGATATCCACATAAATATAGATATTTTTTTTTATCTAATATATCTCTATATCAATTTATTTTCAGTGTTAATATATTTTACTTACTTCGTACTTGCTTTTATTCTTTCTCAAGAAAAGACGGACTGTGGGATAAGCTGAGATTCCATATTCTTGGCACAATTCAAATTCCTCATCGCAATCTACTTTGCCCGCATGAACAATTTTATCTAATCTCTGAAAAAAATTAAAAATAAAATGAATACAGAAATCAAAATATTCAAATATTTTAAGGGAGACAATTCTACAACACTTGACACTGAGAGTTATCTCCCGTTTCTTGCCTTATGACGAAAAGTAAAATTTAAAGATTATTTATAAGTAAACGTTTGATTTACTAAAACTTGTTTTTTTATTTTTTTTAATTTCAATATTTAATTACATTTAAGCAGCTTTTGTTCTATAGTGGAGGCATTTTTTATCTATCAATAAAAGAATTGCAAGCATCACTTGACGGCCTTTTGGTCACAAATCAGAAATTAACCCAAGTACAGTTCCAGAATGTGCATCGTGGTGCAGTGGATATCAACTCGAAACACAAGAAATCAGGAAGCCGAGTTCGAATTCCAGTCAGATTCCTTGCATTCACTTATGCGCAAATACCCTTGGAAAAAGTATTAATCCGTCTCTTCCCTCCAGTTATGGGTTAAATAATAGAACAGGTTGGGTTCTGTAGCCTTGGTCGGCAACCAGTCTACCGCAGAAAGCAATGGCAACCTACTGCGGGATAATCTTCTGCCCAGTCAGTCATGTCTCTTTTGAGACATGATCGCCCAGTTCCAGAGGCCTAAAGAGGGGTAAAGATTAATTCTTAGTGACTGAGGTGTTCCAAAAAGTCAAGTGCTGAGAAAACTGGACAATTCTAGGACCAGCTGCATATGTAGAGCTCCACATAGTAAGTTAAACATAAAATTACAATCATGAGAGGATAATTAAACAGCTTCATGAATTACAGAACTCAAAGTTGGGATTTAACCCAAAACACATTGCAGATATACATGGAGTTTAAACTTCTTTACCAACCTCATTTGTTTTATTTATTTATCAATTTTTTTTTTTTCCAGATTTTAAAAATTCAACTGTAGTATCTATGCATGAATGTTGATTTTAGCTTTATGTAAACAACAATTATTCAAAAGTTCAATTGTGCCTGTTTGCCTGTTGTTAATTGGAGGTAGTAGAATCCACACACTTAGTAAAGGCAAAACATTAAACTTTGAAATTCAATGGAAATATTAACTGCAAAAGCAATAGACAGGGTTGGTAAATTTATCAAAAAGAAATAAAAGATGTTTGGTTTTATTCAAATGATTTTTAATTTGCATATACCTACAGAAATTGACATAATTGAATGGAACACATGGCAAAAAGTACCCCCCCACACTTTTTTTAGCTTAAAAAAAAAATTATTATAAGGCTCAAGAGCCACACATGGTAGAGAGTCACTGTAGAAAATATTAATGTAAGGAGTGAAAATTAAGAGAATAAAGATTGAAGCTTGAATTGAAAAGGTTATGGTTGTAGTCTTTACAGAAGAAGCCATGCAAGTGATTGTTTCACAAAGTAGCAGTTCTTGGGGAAAACATTTTCATTACAATAAGAATATGGGGTGTATGAGGGTGTTTCAACTCTGTGGATGTAACATGATGGGTTGTAACTAGATTTGTTAAGGAGTTTTTTTGAAATTCTGTTGCTATTAAGTTAGCTATTTTTTTCCAGTGCATTTATCTCCATTTGTTTATTAATTTACCTTATTTCTCATGTTTTATTTATCAAGGTTTTGTTGTTTAGAGTGGAGATGTAGTTTTGCCAAGATTCTTGTTTGAATTTTTTAAATTATACGGCATGCTTTTGCTAGAGCTTGTTCATAATTTTGTGGGTTGACTGTGGTTGGATTGTATAAGAATATCTTTAGCATTTTTTTTTCCTGGTTTTAACTGCTCCTCTGCATTCTGCTGTAAACCAGGGTTTTGATTTGGTATGTGATCTAATGGAATCTTTTGGTATTGTCTTGCTATTTGTGCTAGTATGTTTGTAAAGAAGATTATTGGTACTGGTTCATTGAGAATTTTCATGTTGATTTGGAACGAGCAGAGTTCATTGAATTTTAGCCAGTTAGCTTTGTGTAGTTACCTTTTTGGGCTTGCTTATATTTAAGAAAATAAGTGAATGGTCGCTACAACATTGGTCATCATGAACTTTTCATTAAAAACCCATAAAAATTTATAGGGTCATATGGTTAGATTGATAGCTGATGTTGAGCTAGTACCTGGGTGTCGGTATTAATACATTTGGTTATTAAGGATGCATAGATCAGCTCATTCTAGTAGAGATTAGATAATTTTATCAGTTTGATTGGGGTTCCTACAGCTCCATATATCGCTGTGGGCATCAAAATCTCCCATTAGGAGAAAGAGAATGGGAAGTTGGCCAATGAACCTTTCTATTACAGTCTTATTCAGTCAGTGTTTTAGAGAAATATAAATTGAACATATGATTATTGTTCGATGAAAAAGCTTTTACTACCATGGTCTGCAGATATGTATTTAATTGTATTGTAGTTTTTTATGGGGTATTGCTTTTGTTCTTTTTTTTATTTTAGTGAGTGGATCTTAAAGATGACGATGCTTTTGGTCTTTGATTATCTATTTTCACACATTCCATACTGTTTTTTGTGGTTGTGAATTTGTTCTTAGATGAGAATTTGTATGTTCTTGATTATTTGGGTTCTTTTCGTTTTGTTTTTTTTTATTTATCATCTTTGTGTGGGTTGTCATTCTATGTATTTGGATTTCGATTTCATGTTGTACTAAGTTTGATTGGTTTTTGTATTTTCAGTTTTCTGTTTGTGGAATTTTTCATTTGAGTAATTTTGAATATTTTGTTGTTGAGAGATTGTTGTCAGTGAATTTTGTGTTGGATTTACATTGTTTGTGGATAGTTTTGGTTCAGTGGTATGGGTTGTTTCCAAGTTTACAAATGGTTTTAATGTTTCCAATGTTTTTTTCATTTTTGAATTAAAAATTAAAGTTCTTGTGTTTCATGTAATTTGCTTGATATTAAATTTTCATAGGTATAGCTGGATGTTGCTTGGTAATTTTTGTATATGATGGTGTATTGGAGTTTTTTTTATGCTTTTACTTGCTTCTGAATAGGAAATTCTTTTAGAGTGTTTAATTTTTAATAATATCTTTTTTTCTTTTTTCTGGGTTTCACAGTCCCTGGAAGTTGCCCTATGATGTTTTATTACAATTAGGGCCTCTGGTTTCAATTGGGCATGTGATCTCCCCACATTTTCTACATACCAACTTCCTTGTACATTTATTCTTACCATGTCCATATCTTTGGCAGCGGAAGCATTTTAATGGGTTTGAATAACTGTTTCTACTTTGGAAACTGTATATCCAATTTTTATTTCCTGTGGTGGTCCTGACACATCAAAAGTAATGGTATCAGTGTTGGTAGATATAGTTCTATCATTTTTTTAATGGATATTGTTTTTATGTCTGTAATGTTTCTTGGTAGAATTATTGTTCTTAATTTCCTCTAGTGTACACAGTTCAATGCTTCTCACTATGCCACTGGAGCAATTTAAAAATTGTTGTGAGTAGATCTTTACCTTTATATCATGAAATTTGGTCATCCTTAGAGTTTCAGTGTCACATTTTCCTTTGACTTCTATCAGTAACGTATTATTTTTAATTTGTTTTTTCTTTCTTTTTAAATGTTTTTGAAGTCAACCAAGATGCTAAGATTTTTTTTAGTAACACACAGAACAAGAAGGTAGGTTCAAAACAGTGTATTAGTATAAACAAGAAACAAGATATTCAAAGAAGGGTTAATAAGTAATATAGAACTAAGTAAGTCCGAAGGTATTATTGCACTGCCTGACTAGTAGATGTCGTTAACTGCTGTACTTGACTGCTCATAACTGCTCTTTAGAAGTCATGCAGGTAATTTATATATATTTCAAGATGAAGAGTTCATTCCTCATAGGAGGGTACCATAACAAGACACAAAAATTTTATAAATTCATTGTAATAGAATCAATAAAAGACAAACTAATAATGAAGTTGTCACCTTAAAAAAATATTACTTATTAACCCTTCTTTGAATATCTTGTTTCTTGTTTATACTAATACACTGTTTTGAACCTACCTTCTTGTTCTGTGTGTTACTTCTGACCAAATCGGTCACTACAATTTTGCAGTAAAGTTTCACCACAATTCCACAACAAATTGGTGATGAAGATCCGCAATAATATCAACATGTCGTCTCTTGGGGCTTTTGTACTCATACTCATTATTATTCATCAGCCATGTTCTCCACCCACCTTGGAGCACTACATGAGGGAGATGAGGGCACAGATTTCATACACCTCATTCCTCCAGGGCTACATAACTGATATATTCAAATGTAGGGCAGGTTCCAAGCCCCTGTTATATCCATGACTGTCCACCCCAGTATGGGTTTTCATCAGAGGTTAAAGCAGGGGTGTCAGATTCATTTGTTCACAGTCTGACTGACCACCACTTACTAAGTCAATTTAATGTTTGATATGGTAAATTTGAGCACATTATGTTTGTTTCATTAGTCTAACTTAGGGCTTGTTGTGGCTTACCAGTTTATTGGATCAGGCCTCTCCAACTGCCTGTCTAGCTCAAAGTGGTGTGTTGGAGTTTAAGAGTATATGTATATCCCAACTTCTAAAACTCTCAACTACCAGAATCCTGTCTTCAAGAGACTTATCTCTGCAGAAGTGCAGTCAGCATATTTTGAAGCTCCACAAATAGGGTGCAACACTCGTTTGAATCTCAACATGATCAAGTTAATATCAGCCTGAAAAGACTATTCCAATATGCAGGACCACAAGAAAGTGCCTGTAAACCATACCATAGGTTGACTCAAGCTTTGGGAGTCAAATTTGGCAGACAGAATCATTTGGGTATCATCAATGCTAACACAAAATCACAAGTCATCATGACAGAAATTTGGAATGTACTAGCCATGTTCAAACTAGTGATCATGTCAGGTTATTTGTTCCCTCTGAGAAACTGTAACTGACATCTGTTCAACCTTACAGTATAAAACACAAGTTACCTCTGTTGGTGTTGAACAAATGCATCTATAACAGAGATTAGCTAGTCACCCTAGCAGATAGGAATACTTACATATTAGCAGTCAGCTACAAATTTATCAAGCATGCTACATTTTATCAAATCAAAATAATAACAACAAAAAAAAAAAGTGGTCAGTGTTTATTTTTTCTTTTAATTCAACTATTATATTCCATCATCAGTTTTTTCTGATCAATGTCATAGTTAAATTAGAATTTTACTCAACAAGAATTTTTAACTATTTACATTGTTTAAACTATTGTCCTCATCTTTATTGCCATGTTTACGAAGTTAGTCGTTGTATGCGCCGACCTTTATCAGGTGCTAGGAATTTAAAACCAAACTTTTCATTACAATCACTGGTGTATATCATTCTCATTTCATGTGTGATGATACGTCTGGTAACCATGTAGTTATCTCCCTTTAACTTCTTCTATGTGCCCTGTCCTTTCAGGACGTAGGCGATCATGGTTCTCCATGTCTCCCTATCCCTTGTGGCTCTTAGTATGTTTGCTCCTGTTGCTCCTGGCAACCCCCGTTCCGTCATCCACCTGATCAGACCCTGCAAATATGTTATCCGCTGCCTTCCTCTGTTTGTTCACCACTGCTGTAGCCTGGTATTGAACTCACAACACTTTGGGTCAATTCCCTGGAACTAACCAATATCTATATCCACTGGGATATAGACTGGGCTATAAGTCTTCAAAGACACATAGCCCAATAGATATAGACATTGGTTAATTCCAGTGACTTGACCCAAAGAGTTGTGAGTTCAATACTAGGCTACAGAGAGTTCAGTTAAAGGGAAATAACTACCAGAAGTGGCATCACACATGGAATAGAATGAAATAAGGATGATATACCCCAGTGATTGAAATAAAGGATTTTACTTGAAATTCCTAGCACCTGAAGAAGGCCAAAGCGTACAACAGCCGAAACATTACAAACATGTCAATAAAGATGAGGGCAATAGTCCAAACAATGTAAATAGTGTAAATACTAACTCATCTCAGAAGTATATACAAATACTCAAGAATTTTGAATGGCATTAAATATAATTAATCATTTATATAATTAATCACTTACTTCTGCAACCATTTCAAACTGTGGCTTGAATATTTGGCAATGCCCACACCAAGAAGCATAAAAGTCAATAATCCATGGAGTTTGTGAATCCATAACTTTGGAGTGGAAGCTGCTATAACCTAATCTTGTAACTTTGCTGGGGAGATTTTCAAAGACCCATGCATGCAAAGAGCTAACATCACGGTGCCAGCCATTATAATTCCTGCAATGAACAAAAAGAAGATATAGTTAAACTTTCTCAAAGAGTGATTAAATTATGAAATCATGTAAATCTTTTGATTAAATTAATTCTATTTCTTAAAAGTATTGATTTTAAGTCAAGCTGATCGGAATATAATGGTCATGAAGTACCAAATAATTTATTATTTTAATAAAATCTTCCCACATACTCTTAAATCACATATCCAAGATTCTGAAAATTACAGTTTCATATGAAATTGACTGCTACATAATGGTCATATCATAGATTCTGTTTTTAATCAAATATAGAAGACTTAAAAGTTTGAGTTGCAAATTTTATAGAGGAAAAAAAGAATTTGATTTTATGGTAAAGGTACTTTTTTAAAACAGACTTTCATAATCTTTAATCATAGCACAAGAATTCAAAGAATAAATGATAAAGCTTTATAACACATTAACTATAATGGTCAGATACTACCACATGTAAATTTTTTATTTAATTAGTTACACTAAACATTTTGAGCAATCATGGATAAACATGCCTGTAGTGTCAAAAGAACATTTTTCCCATGACATTGCTTTTTTTTTTTTAACTACTTTCACTCATTGTCAATGTTTATTGTCTTAAAAAGCAATGATCAGAATTTTAATAAAACCTAAACATATGAAAATTATATACATATACATTTTCTTGAGAGTTGACAAAAAAAAAAAAACATTATTTATTAGATTATTTATTGGAATGGTTGGCCCAAGATCTATTAATTGGCAATTGATTTAAACTTTATAAAATGATAAATAATAAGGATTTCCCATATTTGTATAATTTAGTAAATGTTTATAAATTTATGAAAAAAAAAATTATTTATTAGATTATTTATTGGAATGGTTGGCCCAAGATCTATTAATTGGCAATTGATTTAAACTTTATAAAATGATAAATAATAAGGATTTCCCATATTTGTATAATTTAGTAAATGTTTATAAATTTATGAAAAAAAAAATTATTTATTAGATTATTTATTGGAATGGTTGGCCCAAGATCTATTAATTGGCAATTGATTTAAACTTTATAAAATGATAAATAATAAGGATTTCCCATATTTGTATAATTTAGTAAATGTTTATAAATTTATGAAAAAAAAAAATTATTTATTAGATTATTTATTGGAATGGTTGGCCCAAGATCTATTAATTGGCAATTGATTTAAACTTTATAAAATGATAAATAATAAGGATTTCCCATATTTGTATAATTTAGTAAATGTTTATAAATTTATGAAAAAAAAAATATGATATAAATATAAATTGGTAAATGATAAATATTGCATTGCATTAATTCTAATTGTATTAGTTTTTAGAATGTTGTAAATATAAAATTATTCTTGTAAATAAATAATCTAATAAATAATGTTTAATATTTTTGTTGCAAATACTCAAAACTTAAATCAATTACCTCAAAAATTTTAAACTTGAAGGCAACATCATATTTTTTTATCAATGCTTGAAAGTCAAAGAAAAGAAAACTCATTTTTATAAATGAATAAATAGATGAAAAACATGAACAAACGTTGTTTGCAGTAAGACAGTGTCAAAATAACAATTTCTTCCCATGATACTGCTTTTTTTTTTTTTTAACTCCCTTCACTCTTTGGCATGGTTTATTATTTTAAAAAAAAACCAATGATTAGAATTGGAATAAAAACCTAAACATATGAGGAAAGTGAATTTATACCTTTTTTATTAAGAATTTACAACAAAAATATTAAATACTATTTATTATATTAATTTTATAGTTAAAAACTAATACAATGCATTATCATCTACCAATTTATAAAGAAATAATTATGAAGACAAATATGTGAACCAGCTACAAGGAAATCCTTATTATTTACCATTTTTTTATTTTATGGCAGTTTTGTTAACTGTTCCAATAAATAATATAGTTTTTGTTGTTTTTGTTATCAATTCTCAAGAACAAAAAAAATGTAAAAATTTCCTTTCATGTGTTTAGATTTTATTACAAATCGCTTTTTTAAGACAATAAATATTGCCAAGAAGTGAAGCTAGTTAAAAAAGCAGTGTCATGAGAAAAACCGTCCTTTTGACACTACGTTTATTGCAGGCACGTTTATTCATGTTTGACAAATTTTCTTTTAACTTTGAACCTGTATTATTATATAAAATAATTTTCCCACATGGTTACAGTTTTCTAGCTAATTTTCTTGTGGGACGAAATTATTTTTCAGCTGTTAAACTTATATTTACTACTAGCAGTAAGTACCCGACGTTACACGGGATGGGAAGAGTACAATCTACTTTTATTTTTTTATACAACTCTCATTTGCAGACATTAAATATGGGAGATAACTCTTGTATTTTTTTAAAGGAGTTATTCTTCATATAAAACTTACTGTGTTGAACTTATCTTTAACAAAAAAATAAAAAATACTTGAAAAAAGAAATTAAAACAAAGATTAAACACAGAGCCACGCACAATTTCTTTTTCTTTGTTGTGTAGAATAATAAATTTGTAAGGAGTATGAAAGTTTTGAAAAAAATTGGAAGAAAAATGTGGAAGTGTATGCTAATAGAAATCAGTGAGGATACACACTGTTAGGGCGCCGCTCCTATTTGACTACAAATGGACTGTTCCCATTGCTATATATAGCAATGGTGGATTCTCTACAGGAGAGTCGTAGAGAGTCACTAGACTGACGACTCTACGACACTGTCAGCTCTCTGCCTTCAGGTAGAGGGCGCTCTCTGCTTCCGAGCAGAGAGCAATAACCCAGTCGTGATTCCGCCGAAGGGTAGAACCACGACTGGGGGAAAATAGACAGACATTTTTTGGCCCGGCTATATGGCCGGGAATACCCACTATAAAATGACCATGTGTCACATCCAGCCTTGCGTGGGAAGGCTAGTAAATACAGTCGTAGAGAGTCACTTGAGAGTCTCTAATGAGTTACTGAAGAGTCAGTGCGAGTCAGTGAAGAGTTAGTCACACTTCCAGTGTCGTACCGGAAGTAATCACGTATACACATGTCTTACGACGGATTGGACTCTTGTATCTTTCTATTGTAAATATTACTAATCACTTCTGTACATACTAACTGTCTTTCCGCGGAATACAACTTATATTCTGATTCTGTTGTTGAGTTATTCATTTATACTTGGCGACATAACACACACACAAATACAAGCACACACTGACACACATCTTCAGATTTATTTATATAGATTACTATGATGATATCATTAACAACACAGTGAGGAATAAAATCAGAAAATAAAGATGTCAACAGAGAACCCTTATCTCTCAATCCCAGTGAACATGTTCTGGATTCAATGGACACTGTTACTACAAAACTGGAAAATTCAACAAGTAATTTTTTTCTTTGAATAGATACTAATTAGTTTTATACTTACATGTACGAATTTGATCTTGATAATGGATACAGCCTCATTGTGGGGTAGGAATTAACACCCTGATCTTGACATAAGCGTCGATATTTCTTGCAGTTCACTTCAGCTACGTGCACATTTTCATGGGATTTAAACATCTAGAAAAAAAATTGCCAAATTGAAGTCATCAAAATGTTTCATGTCTGATTAATGTGATGTGCAAAAATTTCATGTTTATTTTTTTCAGGTTTTGAATTTCTCCAGAATAATCTTAAAGACTCCATCACCGACTGTAATCGTAAAAAGTTAAAACCAATAAAATAATTAAAAGAAAGTTATCTCCCTTGATTTAATGCATAGAGTAATAGTTCTTAACCGGGAGCCACATGGCTACAAAGAGGACCTGATAAATTTTATGGGGGCAGACGGCAAAAGAATTTGAAGATTTGCATTCAAATAAAGAAAAGAGTGCCATGAAATCTGAGATCATGCACAAAATTTTTAAATTTTATATAAAATAAAAATTTCATACTTCAAAATTTAAATTTATATGTTTCTGTATAATTCTATTAAATTTGAAGAAAAGTTTAAAATTAATTTTTCATTAAATTAAACTTTAAAAATTTTATTAACTAATTCAATAAAATATCAAGAAAAAACCCACCCACACATACACACACACACAAGACAATGTCAACATTAAAAAGCTTGTCACAAACCTTAGAGAGCTTACGCCATTCAGGAGCTAATTGCTGACAAGGCCCACACCATGGAGCAAAAAAATCCACCACCCAAATTTCATTAGAAGCTCGTTGTAAGACATTTTTCTCAAAATTGGCTGGGGTGAGCTGTTTCACAGGAGGACGTAATATGTCCTGTAGAAGGAAATATTTTAAAAAATGAACATAAAAATATTCACATTGCAGTAATGAAACATTTAGATTATAAATCATTAATGTTTGATCTACATCAAAGCTCATTGCATTTAAATCAGCAACAACAGTAGGAGGAAGCTTGACATTTCAGTTGCATTTAAATTCTGCCCATTTCTCCTTTGTCAGTTTTTGTCTCATGTGCCTGGTGAAGCCTTGTCACTTTGAATAAGAAAATGTTGTTACTATTCCCTTATTTGTTGTATCTGTTCTTACAATTAGTAATTGACAATAGTTTCTATATGAAAATAATGAAATCAAAAGTTAATTTTAAGAGCCCATATTGCCATATTATTTGACCCATAGCATAGAAACAAGAATAGAATTAGATTACACCAAAACTATTTTGACCTTAAACATGCTTGGTTGCTGAGTAAGTGCTTATATCCCCACTAGTGTTAGAAGTTAACTAGAATGTCAAAAAATAGTAAAAAATTAAAAAAACTTTAACTGATTTTCATCGCTGGCAGAGAGATTGGTGTGATGTGATCTTTATTTTCACTTTGGAATAAACGGAGCTAAGCATATGAAAACACTTACATAGACATGATGCTTCTATTTTCAAACAAGGTCATCTACTTAATAATGGAAACAATCCAAGCATAATATGAGTATCAAAACCGGACAGAGTTACTATAAGAAATTTTTCACGGTTGTATGCTTTCACATATTGAATTTATCAGATCTGCAATCTTTTTCCAGGCTGCTTTTAAAAAATAAAGACAATCTTTCATATAAAATTTTTCTGGATTATTTTATAATCTAAAAATGTCCAATGTTTTTTCATTTAAATGTTGACCAATTTAATTAATAGCTTTCTTGGTAATTGTATACTGCACAATTGTGTACCAGAACATTTGCATCCCTAGACAAATGCATCTCTGGTAATTTTTTTAAGTTATATTTTCTTAAGAGTTGCTAACTGCCAACTAACTTATTTTAAAAAGCAAAAAGAAAATTTACATAACTCTGTTATAAAAAATAATGCAGCAAATAAGTGAATCATGGTGCTATTAAATATACTCCTGAAAAAAAGAATAATTTCTTAAAAAGGATAGCTCACAACATTCATAACTTTTACTCAATTAGTGAAACTAAAACAATTTTTAAAATATTTTTTTAAATACTGTTAATCTGTCATTGCATTTATAACAAAAAAACATGTATTTTTTTAAGATTTTATTTCTTTTTTTTTTTTCGATTACTACCAATGCTTTTTACAAAAATTTACATTAATTGCCTTTAAAGGCGTCAAAGAATTATCTGAGGTACACAATTATCCAGGGACACAACTATCCTAGTACCAGCCTTCTTCTGGTTGTTTATCATGATGAACCCATAATAAAAAGATACCATAAACCATTTTTAGATTCATACATAACATCCATCATACAATGAGATCTTTTTGATGCCCTAAAGTCAAGTATGAAACAATGGTTTCCTTTTATTCATTAATTAATTGTATAACCACACAGCTCAGAATTAAAAGTGGGATTCCCAATTTTTATGCAGTTTTACACCAGCTCATTCTAATTATTATAAATAAAAAATAATTCTTACCTCAATGAATTCCACCATATCTTGAGCAAAATGGTTTCCATCATAATGGTGTGGAAGACTTTCATTGTAAAAAATGGTCGTTGGATAAGATCGAATGTTATACTGTAAAGAAATAAATTTAAAACATATATATATATATATATATATATATATATAGATAGATGTGTGTGTGTGTGATTAGCAATTAAATGGCACATTTTTAGTAAGAAGTGATAAATTTATTGAATGCATCATTTAATAACTAATCAATGCTTTTTCCACCTTTGATGATAATCTACATAAGCAATAGTAACTAAATGTATTGGAAGCAAATCACATATCTGCATCAATTATATATATATATATATATATATATATATACATACATATACACACACACACACACACACACAGAAGAATATTTAGATTAAAGAATTTAACTTTTTTTTTTTTTAACAAAATGGAAGTAATTTAAAAATTTCTACCTAATTATATGAAATTTCTTTCACTCTCAGTAACCCCTGACATCTTAGTAGTTTTATTGCTTTGTTTGTAATGAAATTACTTGGGTATAAATTCATACTTTCAATTACATTTTTAGTGTTAATAACAGTTACTACTTTTCTGAACTTAAAATTGGTGGGAGCCAAATTGTTGAAAAATTTAAGCTCAGAATGTTAATAAATTCTGTTGGCCTTTAACACAAATTGTCATTCTAATACATCTTAATTGTCTGAACATTGCAGTGGGCATGAGACACAAAGTAACTGTTGTAGGTCAGGGCCTATAGACTGATTCTCGGTGGTTATTATTATTATTAGTAGTAGTAATAATACAGTTCTGTCTTTATTTAGTTTCCCATTTTGGGTTTCTTGATTGTTTAGGCATTGAGCACTGTCAATCTGTCTTTTAGTTTATGCTTAATTGATTTTTTTTCTTCTCCAGTTATCCTATTTGGTTATTTAATCATTGCTTTAACCACTCTCTCTCTATTAAATATATATATATATATATATATATATATATAAGGAAGTGAAAGAACAGATAAATTAAAAACCTACTGTTAATGCATTTACTTTTATAAAGAGTGCTCAATACAGTGAAGAACTTAATATTTATCCTCCTCCTTCTCCACAGAATATAGAATTAGTAAAACTCATCTAGTGAAGATTTATTTTTTTATAAACAGCAATTATAATAATGCCTTAAAGTGGCTATAAAAACCATGATATGTAATAAATAAAAAAAATGTATGACAATAACAAGAAAAATAGAAATAGAAAAATCATTTTGTATACACCCCCATTCAACCAAATGGTTAGCACTAAGTTAGATCATAAATTTCTCAATTTAATTAAGAAACATTTCCCTGATAATAACCCTCAAAATAAAATCTTTAATAAAAATACCCTTAAATTAGGTTATAGTTGTACAAATAATCTAGAAAAAAATTATTAAAATCATAACAATGAAATCTTAATCAGCAACTAAACCAAAGTAACAATTATTCAACTAATGAAAATAATAATACAAATTTATGTAATTGTCAAAATCCTTATAATTGCCCACTGGAAAATAGGTGTCTAACAAATTCTATTGTTTACTAATAATGAAAACCCAACTATTAAAAAAAGTTTACATTGGGTCTACTAAAAACACTTTTAAGCAGAGGTGGTATTTGCATTTAACTTCCTTCAAAAATAACATGTACCAAAATCAAACATCCCTTTCTGCATATTCTTGATAGTTAAAAGATACAACTAAACCCCCAAGGTAAAATAGAAAATTCTGGAAAAAAAAAAGAATCTGTAAATCATTCTACTACATCTGTCCTCTGTGCCTGAATGAAAAACTGCAGATTATAAAGTTCCTAAAAATAAAGCACTACTAAACCATAGAAATGAATTGACAATATCATGTAAACACTATAAATATTTCTCCTTAAAATTTAATTATAATACCCATTTATAACTTATGCTTTAATATTACTTAAAAATTATTAAAATTAATGACCCACACAATACGTATTTGGTTCTCATAACACCAATATACCTTAATATATAACACTGTAAGTATTTCTGATGCACACACGTTAAATGGATATTGACAGACCCTGGATTCAAAATATCTGTGTGTATATATATATATATATATATATTTTTTCTTCCCAGAAAAATCAACTTTTTTCTTTTCTTAGGAGGAATTGAGAGAAAGAGGAGAAAAGAAATAAATGCTGGGGTGGCCAAGAGAAATAGAGAGGTGAAACACAGGGCATTTACGAGATGTCCTTGTTGATGATAATGATTTTATAAAAAAAAAACACCTATGACTGCAAGGAGAGAATTCTGTTTCTTTTTCCTTGTTTGTCTGTTATTCTCTCTCAAAGAAAGAAAAGAAACGATTGACCAAATAGTGAAATTATTGTTAAATTTTTTAAAAAGACTACTCACATAAGGATGTAATTCTAACTGACGCTGTAAGGTGAATGTATAAAGTCAACGAAGTAGTGCCGGCATGGCAAGAATTGTGCACAATTAAGCTGAACCAGGCAAACAAAGTTTGTTTTATTTTAATGGGAAGACATTGGAATGTCTTCCCATCCTGCGCAATATTGAAACGGTTTCAACAAAAAATCCAACGAATTTGAAAATCAAGACAGAGAGACACAAATCGCCAGCAGAGGTACATCAGACAGATAAAGAACATGTGAAGTGAAAGATGTGGAAAAATCCCCTCTCTCTCTCTCTCTTCCACACACTAGTGGCATGAACACCACTTAAAGGCAAAGAAGCAAGGAGACTGCATTACTTCTAGCAACAACAACATAGAAGCAGTAATTTGTGGACTTGTAAGAATTGGATTGTATTTTATTTTATTTTTACTATTCTCTCTTTCTTGATGTACACAGACTGGCCTTCATTAGTGCCTTGTGGTTTTCTTTTGCTCTTGCCTGTTTCCCTTGTTTCTGAATGTACACCCAACCACCTGATTTCAGTTGTTGAGAAGGCAGTACAAAGACAACCATCATTTTTTGTGCAGATCCATAATTTCCTCTGAGATCAGAAATCACAACATGGTAGGACAGGTGAAAGATTTTCAACTGATCATTTGACATTTTTAATCACTTGAGGTGGAACAGAAGCAAACAGCTGCAGACTCAGGAGCAAGTAACTTATGGCCAGTTGGCACACGCAACATAATTTTGAGATCAGGAAGGGGTAATAATTACCCTAAACAATCCAGCCCCTTTAACAGATGAAGTAGCATTTTAAAAATCTAAAATTTTAAAAATCTAAAATCTAACTGTTAAAAACTATTTCCTACACATTTGAATAATGTATGTTCCCAGTATATTTCTTACCCAGACAAAATAAGTGTCATATTATAACATAAAGCAACAATGTTCTTCATGCAACTTAAATTTTCAACTCTATAGTTCAATTTAATTCTCACTTTTGATTCAGTAATACTGAAAAACCCACAATCATATTAACTTCCTCCAACCACAACTTAATTTTCTGAATAACCATGAATTCATCTTGTATTTTCTAAAATAAATCATTTTCACTATTTGTTTTTAAAGTATGACCTGAAGAAGAATATTGTTCTGAAACATGAAAAATATTTTTGTGTAGTGATATAATGCTTCTATAAAACCACTCTAATAACACAATTACTATATATATATATATATATATATAAGAGAATGGCAGACGAAAAGGATAATCCAAAAGATTTAATCCAATTAATAAAAATTATTAATTATTTAAAAATAGAGAGTTCAATGGATATTATCCAGAGCATTATAAAATATTGAGAGGGAAACTCAACACAAAGTTAATTGCTTTAATATGTATTGAGTTTTTTTATATATATATATATATATATATATATTTGAAAATATGATTGGTGGTAAAAAATTAATTACTACTATAAATAGACAGAAATATTTTTTATTACCACCCATGATGATGGTATTTTTAAAAAATAAAATTGAAAAATGGGCTAACTAACTGGTTTTGCACCTCTGTCAACAGAGCTAAATTGAGGTGAATAAAGAAACAATTAACGTTTTAAAAAATGAAAATGTAGAGGAGAAAAAAATTCTAAATGGAAATGAGTTGGAGACCAAATATATGCTCTCTCTGTTTACATAGTGAAGGCTTTAAAGATTGACTGTAGATGGCCTCCAACACTTTGAGGTGGTAAGTAGAGTGGAATGTACTTAAGATGGAAAATGTATCCACACTAAAGTTAGCGGCACAATTATGGTTATTAATAATAGCAATAGAAGACCTGTATATATTGGTCAGCCTATCTGATGAGGTATAGTTCAAATTGCAAATTTTTGTAGGTATGTGTTGTTTAATTAACAATTATATATATATATATATAAACTATATATATATATATATATATATATATATATATATATATATATAAAAGATACATATTATCCTATGATTTACGCATGATTGAGTTTCAGCAATCTTCAGGTGCTTAACATATATGTTAAGCACCCAAAGATTGCTGAAATGCATGGTACCATCATTATTAACTACCCAATGAGACATTGTTCTTTCAATGTCAAAACAAAATGTACAATTTTGTAGTAGTTTGTACATGTTCTAAAGTAATAATTAAAAAATATATATTCAATGGCCTTTATTATAATAGAGAGGATAGCATAAGTAATTTAAATATTCATATCAACGACATATACCAAACTTTTATCAAAATCTTAAAAACCTGTTATATTTATTATTATTTAATATATTTTAAATGACAGAGATAAATAAACTCACATCTCTGCATAAATTTGAATGTATTGTGCAATCCACTGTTCCAAAGAATATCTTCTGTCCATAACTCTTTGAGGCTTTTCTAAATTCTGGCAATAATCGCATACATGGAGGGCACCACTGCAAAAGAAAAATGACAAAAAGTTTATAATTAAAAATTCAATCACAGTCAATTTCAAATAATTTTAAAATACTTCTGGCATCTTTAAAATAAAAGTGAAAGACAAAAATTGTTTTTATTTTCTTCACTAGACACGGTCTGTGTGGTAGGTAAGTGACACTCGAGACATGTTTTCTGCTACTTCTGCTTCTCTTATGACAAGCTGGTGGATCAAATCTTCCCTTTGGCCAGTGACTATCACCCACAAAATTTCCAATTTCTTCCATCTGAGTCACATTTGACCATGAAAGTTTTAGTTTATTTCTTTTTCCCAACTTATGGACAAGAGCAGGTTTCTTTGAAGCTTACATCTTGATTTTATTGATGGTCATAAAGCAGCAGTTGCTTTAGGCATTTACAATCCACTTGACTTTGTGGTTGTCCCATTGTGTCACAAAAGTAAAGGTAAATTTCTGCCTCCACTTAAAATAAGGAATAAAAATTATCTGTATTTACAATATTGAACTCAACATGTGAGTAAATGAGTTGGATATGTTAATTTTATGACATGTCAACCCTTGTTGATTTATTGAATATTGTATGGATCACACAGTGAGAATTGAACTCAGTATTAATGGTTAACCAGATTAGTCTTGTAAACCATTACTTCATGCTGAGACACCTATGAATAAATAAATTTTATAAAATCCTTTCTACTGAAGGGGATTTTTTTTTATTATTACAGGCTGTGAGCTTTAGTATTTTTTTCTTTCAAAAATGTATTACTTGGTAACTTTTCTTTTTTTGCCAATAATCTATTGCTGGTCATTTTTTTCTAATGTATTTTTATATTTTCATATTTTGATCCTAGTTTGGAGGCTCACTCTTTACCCACAACTGGAGCCTTAACATATGCCACCGCACTTGGTCAAGGTGGACCTGGGAACAACAGCAATTAAAAGGTGGTTCCACACTCCTCAAAACCTCCTAATCGGGGGTTATCATTATACCCAAAACAAATAAAACAGAATTAAAAATATTTCAACCAATTTCACACCTAAAACAAGACTTCAACTGCAAACCAGTCAGGACCTATAAAAGAAGCAGAACATTTAATCTCAGATAGAGAGAGATTTTCTTTAACTATTGACAAGTCACATCTGTGTTCCCTTCAATTTTTCATATTAGGTGCATCTCAGTATTCCCAGAACCTACAGTATCTATTAAACTTATCTTTCTTTATTTTATTTGTGGTGAACTCTCAAAAGGGATAAAATGTTTCATTATACTAAGTTTAAAAGATTTCAGAAGAATTCACTTTGTTTCTATAAGACATTATTTTCAATTTAACTATTAACTCCTAAGAGGCTATCACTATCAGAGATGACAACAATATCAACAATTGTCTACTTATTAGCTCAGACCCTCCACCCTAATAATTTAAATATTGTAATCTCAAGACAACTGCTTTTACTTCTACTTAATAAATCAATCATTATTACCGGTGCAAAGAAGTCCACAAACCAAGGATCTTTGCTATCTACAACTCGATCAGGAAAGTCTTTTGGTCCTAGAGCTCTCAACGGAGCAGTGATGCTGTCTTTAGCAAAAGCAGCAACATCATGGGCTGTCAACCGACCTGCAAGAGAAATGGATATTTGGGAGAAAAAGGTCAACCTTATTAGCATTAGAATAACAAATGTTATTTTTAATATATATTGGTCAGAGGAAAAACACATGCACATACAGATATACATACATAAAATTATCCAATTCTTTTCTTTTATATAGGTTTAAGATTCAAATCCAGGAAAAAGTTATTCTTAAAAGTTAAAACAATACATTGTTCAAGGCCAGATTCAGTTCCAGAAGATTCAACAAAAGTTATTTTGTGTCAAAGTAATCTTTATTATTTTGAATGTGAGTTTTATGACTATCTCTAAAAAGTCGCTATTAAAGTCGGATATTAAGCGCGTTGCCAAAACAAAGAGCATTTAATAACTCAGAAGTTATCTCCCTTGAGAAATTATAACATTCAAATTAAGCATGACTGGAAACTAGATGATAATGCCGCAATTTATTTGCAAATAAATATGGGGAACTCTTATCTACACATGACTTTCAAATAGATGAGACGGTTGGGATAGAAAGTATGACTGGAAAAGTTTGGGATACTAAATAAAAGGAGGTGAATAGAAAACACATTATTATTTAATAAGGGTGGGTAGAAAATTTATAAAAATATTTTTAAAGAAAACCCTCAAAATTGTCATTATATTAACACTGTCAAACATAGCTTTATTAAAAACTCACTCCCAATCTCAAACATTTCCATTTAAAAATCATACAATATAGGGAAAATATAATTTCTAATCTATTTTATAGAACATACTTCACAATTATAATTCTTCTAATAAATTTTCATCTATTAATTTTATTCCATTGGCAGATATAAAAATGAATCTTAAAACTCTTGAAATATGAGAAGAAATTCATTTTATTATAATTTAAAGAAGAAACAAATATTAAAACAAATTTTAAAATATGAGGTATTTAAATTTAATTATTGTTAATAAAAATTTAAAAATATAAGGTATGACAAAGATATAACAATGTGAAATTATTTTTAGAAGAACAAACATTGTTTTGGTTTTAAGTTTTCTTTTTAATTGATTTCTTCATTTGCCAAGCCTCAAATGGTAATGATAACTGTAATATTAGCCGTTTCCTTATAAGAAAATATTATGAATTCATTCAATGAGCAACAAGTACTGCTGTTGGTTGAAATTTATGAAATCTTTCTCTTAAAACAATTTTTCAGGAAAATAGACTTAAGTTCAGTAGCTGTTATTGCTTTTTCCAGTTTTTCAGGGTTTCCTTCCTAACCTTTTGTTTGAAGTAGTGTGAACATCAAAATCTTCATTACACCATTATATTTTCAAGTTACATGTTCTATCCCTTTTAGTTGTTGCTGAAAGTCATCAAGTGATATGTTTTCTCTTATTTGATACAGTTCTTTGTGATTCTGTAGTGCCAGTCCACAAGTTTATAAGTGTGGGTTTTGGCAAAACCCACAGGCTTGAATGAGGACATTACAAGACAAAATGCAAACCTCTGAACAAAACCATCAAAAGAAGGTTCACTTTCCTAGGATATGAGATTGCTTAAAGCAGGTATTGGCAATCTTTTTCCAATCAGTAGGCTATATGAAATACAGCTCATCACAAGATAAGCTGTACTAATACAAAAAAATCTAAGTTTTTTTTTACACTGAAGCTGCCTCAGCCATTTTCACTATGAAAGGTTGCACATGTACTTAGAAAATGGTAAAGAAATTGAATTCTTTGTATCACTGATGAGAATGAATTTAACACATGTCACTGCATATGATTTTGTTTTTAATATATTCTTTTTAAAATGCAAATTTAAAAGAAAAAATGTTTATTCTCCAGAAAACAAAAAATATAAAGGTTTCCTGTTTCTAAAGATGTTTACATGTATGATTTTCCTTAGTAAAAATCAACAATGGTTTAAAAATGATAAAATTTTAACCTCAATGAAAAGTTATAAAATTAAAAGAAACATTGTATCTATGTTGTTTATGTACGTGATTATGGATGAGACCTTTTTAACATTTCTAAATCTACCATTGAATATTGCTGCAATACCAGATCTGGTGCTCTCGAGATTCTCAACAAAATTCAAAGAAGGGTCTGTAATGCTATTGGTCCTGACCTGGCATCTCAACTTCATTCACTTACCCACTGCTGTAACATGGCTTCTGTCTTTTCTATAAATATCTTCATGGCAGTTATTCCAATGAGCTTTCCTCTTTGAATGTATGGAATTAGGCTTTCTACTAGATTGGCAACTAGGTTTCATTATTTTACTGTTGAATTATCTAGACATAACATTAAGTTCTATTCGAATAGTTTCTTTTCTTGCACTTCTGACCCGTGGAACTCTCTTCTGGTTTCCTGCTTCCCTGCCACTTACAATCTTCAAAAATTTAAATACAACATCAATCGCCATCTGTCTTCTTTAATCCTGTTCTTTTATTGTCCATTCTTTTCTTATTCACTCCCAAGTAATCCCATGTATCTTAGAAGTAAAATTGCCTTTCTTAGGGTAAAATGATTAAAAAGAAAGCAATCATATTATTAAATTAGGCATGTCATTCAGAAGGCCAAATGAAATACCAAAGAAGAATGTCATAGGACACTGACTATGTAACAAAAAAAGTGACTTATCATGAAATCCAATAACTAAAGATGAATAAAACAAACCTTGGAAATATAAATTTTCTACCTAACATCACATATCCAGGATCTTTTCTTCAACTGGAAGTCTTAACTTTGAACAGATGCAGTTAGAATCAATATAAGAGATTGTTCATGTAATAATTTATTTTGCATAATAGTTTGAAAAATGTAGAACTTCATTGTAAACATTTTCAGTTTTCTTAGAATACAGAATAAAAAGCTTACTAATTGAGCAAATTTGTCATAACATCAAAAAATCTTATATTTTTCTTGATCATTTAATGCTTGGATCTTATTTGGATATGTGTAACTGGATCATGGGACTGATAAATCATAACTGTGGATTACAACTTCAAGTGCATTACAGAAACAAGATCACTGTTTTTTTGTGCTATCTTTTAAATCTGTATGAAATTACTAGAAATCTACCCCAAAAATGGGTTTTACGGGAACATGACCTTTTTTTTTTTTTTTATTTAAAATCATACCTTATTTTCCTCTTATTATGTTATTCTTAATGTTTATTTCATGTCATGTAAAAATGTAAATATCCTTGCAAAAAGGCTGGCCTTATACCAAATTTGGTATTCAGTAAGTAAATATTATTGACAGTTGTATAAAAACTAAAATTTAGAGAATAATTTTATATTGTCTTCTACCACATAAGGAATACTAAAAGAAAAAAATCCAAAAATCACTATGCACCTTAGATATCAATACTTAGGTTTGATTAATCCTCAAGGTAGATGTTACCATTTCTAAATTGACACCTAAATACTCATTTAACATCCCTGTTTCTTGATAACCCCAAAATTAAATAGGATTATAAATGATTAAACTATGATTACAAACCAAAATAATATTAGTGTATAAAAATAATAATTAAGCAATAATAATTACAATTTTATTTTTGTCTTAAATATTCCTTTTCAAATTCTCAGTGTGTGAGAAATGGTGGGAAAGATAGTGTAGGGATCCAAAAGGTGATTACGTCCCTTTAATCAATATGAAATCATGTGGATCACATGACAGCTGCTGAGTGACATGGGATAAAAGTGGTCAGTCTGTCAGGTTCCAAGAATCAAACCAAGCAGTTGCTTTTTTAAGCCCAGGCTTACGTTCTGCCTCTCCTAACTACATGGTACAGCATAATATATTGGAATATATCTTCACCAAATACAGAAAATATCCCCAGCTCACAGTACTCATATTGGGAAAAATTCATGACTTGCCATTTCCCATTTTCCTCTATAGTGACATTGAAGATGAATCAGAAATTCTAGATATAGCTTCTCTTAAAGCACAGAAGAATCTCTGGCAAAACTAGTTCCCATTGAGTATTATTATACATAATTTTTTTTGTCCTCTTTTCACTATTTGTTGTTGCATACATTTTAGTGTGAGACATGTAAATATGTATATATCTTTTTGATTTCTCTGAGAACAAAGCATGTTTGTCATTCACTATTCATTTTCTTTCAGTTATTCCATTTCAGCCATGAAATAAGGTATTATATCATAGATATAATAATGCCAGTAATGGGGAAAAAACATTAGAGAATATTCTTTTCTTTCATAATTCACCCATTATCTGGTGATATTCTCAATGCTGAGATATTATTTACCTCTATTAAATTGTATCCATTGTCAGTGACAACAAATAAAAAAAAGAATTTATACAAAGAAAAAACATGATTGCTCAAGACAATGCCCTTACCATAATAGAATTCGTGGCCACCACCTGATTTGAAAAGAAGAAACACTGGAAGTTTTACAAGATGAAGATCATTACATTGAGTTCTAAGTTGTCGACAATCAACACGTCCAACCTGAAAATAAAATATTTTCACTACTTGGTAATAGTAAAAAAGACAATACCAAAAATCTTATGGTCTAATACTAAAATTAAATTACGGTTTCATACAAAAAATAGTAAACAAATCACAATTGCCACAATGAAATTTAAATTTGAACATAGAAATAATTTGTTTGTATAAATATTGTTTTTCCCTGCAGGACTATATTGTCTTGTGTATAATATGACTTGAGTATAATACAACCCAATTCTAAAACTAAAAGCCAGGAATAAATTATATCCTTGAGCCCAATATGACTGTAGTACAGTCATTCCTATGTAAACTTATTTTGCAAAGTTGTACCATTAAAGTAGTCCATTAAAATCTTAATGCCATATCCACATAAATTATATTTTGCAGCTTAAAATTACAAGTAGCAGTGTACACTATTTATATAAATATGTTGGGGTTGTTTATATAAATATTTTTTATTGTTTTATTTTTTTTTTTGAAGTTTTCAAACTGGATATTTTGTTTACACTATTTATATTGTTTGGATGGTTGTCCTCATCTTTGTTGCCATATTCATAACATTTTAACTGTTGTACACTCCAGCCTTCTTCAGGGGATTGGAATTTTGAATTGAATACTTCATTTCATCCACCGAGTTAGATTGCTGTCATTCCACATTACTTCCACTTCTGGATATCTCAGTATCAGTTATCTCCCTTTTACTCAACTCTCCAAGAAACATTTTACTCGACTCTCAAAACGACAACAAAGATGAGGACAATAGTCCGAATAATGTAAATAGTGTAAATACTAAATCATCTCAGAAATATAGACAGAGTAAAACTTTATGAAAATGTGTACTATGACCAACCCTTTTTTGCCTTTCATTTTCGTTAAAAAAAAAAACACAAAAAGAGAATATGGTAAATATGCTGATATTTCACTATATTGAACAAAATAATCAAGATAATGACTTATTTTGGATCAATTTGTTGCCTTACCTGGATGTTATCATCTTCAACAAATCTTGGAATTTTCCGTAATTCTAAATTACGATCATCACTGTCTACAAAATGTACAATCCATGGATTTCCTTCCTTGTCTTTTAATTGTTTTCTCATATTCTAGAAAAAGAAATTGTTGGTAGAAATACAAATACACAATAAATATATCTCTATTCAATCAACCAAAAATGAACTCCCTTCCCCATACAACATGCATATTCATGAAACAAAATATCAAATGTTCTAATCTAAAACTTGGGTTTTTTAAGGAACCAAATTTTTTTATGACATAGAATAAAATGGGAAAAAGTTTTCACCAAATTTAGGTTCAAATTACATGATTTCAGCAATAAAAAATATTTTAACTTTATTTCTTGTATAACAGAAAAGTAATCAGCATTTTTAAATGCCATCATAAATCTGGAAAACTGTAAAGGTTTTGCTTGGCTTTAATACCAAATTCTGTCATTTTGACAAAAAAGGTAGACATGGTTTGCAAAAAAACGTCAAAAAGGCAGACATGGGTGTGGTTTGGCAGAGAAGACTGCCTATTTGCCAGATCATTTTTCATGCCACAAAAATAAAATTTTACATAAAAAGCAACAAAATCAAGAAAAATAAAAACTCACCTGAAACTGTTTTTCATTTAACAATGTGACATCAGGTAACATTCCCAAAACTTCATAAGCTATTTCTGACGCTGTCAAACTGTTTATACGCTGAATGAAAAGAATTTGAAAAAAAAAAAAGCATTTCTTACTATTTTGAATATTTAAGAAGATGGATTTTTCATTCAAGAATATTATTAACCTCTGTCATTACCAAGTATTGACATAGTGTATTTACCCCAACTTAAGGACATGGTAGAATTGTTCATCTATATGTCACAGTTTAGCAGAGAAAAATGGGCAAGTGAGTCTTCTCTTATCTTAAATTGTGACATGGTAATAAATCTTTTTTATCAAGACATCAGTGCTGGGAAAAGTAAATTCATAACTTTTCTCAAAGAAAATATAAGTAAACTCAGTCAACATTCAAACATTATTTCTGGATTTCATTTTTTCCATCCTGCTAACCAATATACCCCTAACCAAAAATAAATAAAATGTCCAATAATTCAGAATAAACACACACACGATATGTATAGGGATCACATTCTCTTACAGTAGAACTAGTTTAAGATTTTCAAATAGAGTATTTCTCAGACAAATCTTCTGAAAACGGCTTTCTTTTTCTTTTCTTTTTTCCTAATCTTCTTTCACTTTTTTTTCTTTTCTCCTTTTTTTTTTCTTCTCAATTGGAGTAGATAGACTTAACTATCGCCCGGTTCACACTCCACCCATGTCTTTTGAACAGGTGAAGAGGCTCATCCCTTGTTTCCTGTTTAGGATGTGGTTCCCGGCTTTCTCTTTTCCAATCATTCTACTCTTAAGTAGCCCCATGCACATCAGTGGCGTCACCGCCTTGCTTGGGGTGATATGATTAAAAAAAACAACATACTAAACTTTACGGTCACAACTCACATGAATTCATTCAATGACAAATAAATTCCAGGTCAAAAGTTGGAATATATTTGATATATTTTCCATTTTATGTAAGAATATTGCAAAATATATTCTTAAGTCAGGCACAAAGTTGAAGTTGAAATTACGTTTCTTTTCATCTTAAACAAGGACTTTAAGAACATTATTTACTCAAGGGCACAGTACCCAGTGGATAAAAGCATTCGTTAAATCCAGTGACTTGTCCCAAAGAGTTATGAGTTCAATACCTGGCTAAAGCAGTGGTGAACAAATAACTTAGAGAGTTGAATTAAAGGGAGATAACTAAAACAGAAGTGACATGACTCATGGAATGAGAACAATCTGCCCTAGTGATCAAAATGAAGGGTTTGGTGTGAAATTCCAATTACCTGAAAAAGGCTGAAGCATACAACAGTCAAAATGTCATAATTTGGCAATAAAGCTGAGGACAACTGTCTGAATAATGCAAATAATTTAAATACCTCATTTTAGAAGTACAGACAAATATTGAAGGTCTGTAAGAACATTAACACTCATACATGCTAAGAAAAATTTGGTTGGAAAAAATGCAAAAATAAATATATATTTTTAAACATCTTTTTCATTTGTAGTGGGTCAATTTAAATCTTAATTTTTTTATCAATAATTTGTTTGGTTCAGTATGTTTTTCATTTGTAAAACATTTGAATGCCCTTATAAATGATTCAGTAAATTTACAAGATTAACTTACCGTTTCTTTACCTTTCTGGACTTCTCCAAGATTATAAAAATACACCCCATCAGTGACATCCAATGAAATACACAATGACGAATATTTGTCACAGTTAATGCTTCCAACATTCACCAAGCCTTCCTGAAAAAGTAGAAAACAAAGATAATGATGAAAGAAGTTTTTATCACTATTTGGATTGTCTTAAAAGCAAAAACTTAAACAATATACACATTTACAAACTAAAGCTGATTCATAATAATAAACACAAGAGAGAAACATGTAAATATTTCAGTTTTTCTATTGAAATTTTCTGATGAATCTTAATTCCCAAGTAAATGATCAACTAAGGTCATGGCAAGTTCTACAATAAAATATCTGTAGAAACTCTCCTATTGTATTGTTAAAAAATATTTGAGTTTAACAAAGTTAACAAAAGATTGCAATAACATTAATAATCAAAAATGCTAGTTGTTATTCTAAAAAAAAAAAAAAAAGTGGATAGAAATGAAAAATTTAAATTGATAACTGTTTCCATTTCACTGAAACAGCCAAATATTTCTATCTTCCCTTCTTTGTTTCTTTCATTTTCTTACTGAAATCAAGTGATGTCTTTTCTCCTCTTTCCCTAACAAAATCAAAACGGAATAGTCCATTATTTATGAGGTATTGGCAGGAGACATTAAACACTTATTTTCTCTTTTATCAGCCTTTTGGCTAAGATAAAAGTGTAGTATCTGTTCTTATCTGCTTAATCTGATTTTCACTCTCTCCACTTCTATTTTCCCTTCTTTATTTCATTTTCTTACTGAAACCAAGTAGTCTCCCCCCCCTCTTTCAACATGATCAAAATGCAAAATAGTACATTATTTATGTGGTATTGGCAGGGTTTAATGATCATGCAAACTAACAAAGGGTGGGAAAAGCAGAATTATAATAGGATTATATATATATATATATATATATATATATATATATATGCAAAGGAGAGAATAGATATGATTAAACATGAACAATTATTTTGGAAGTCTGGGTGAAGAATTTTCAGTGTCTACTAATATAACATTCTATTTAGTGGATACATGTCTTACAATCATTTTCTTTTAAGAGATTCCTGAATTCCCAGCAGGTTGGTAGACATCAATTACATACAAACAGTGTAATTGATGTTTTCTGGTCTAGGCATTCAATTTTGTTTAAACCAGGTTCAAAACAGCATTCCCTTTATATAAGGGAAACCAACTACATGAATTAATAGGACAAAACTATTGATTTTGGCTGGTCAGGCTCAAGCCTGCTACTGGTAACATATTATCCAGTTCACCTTGCTGCATGGGCAGGAGGTTGACATTTAAACAAGCTCCCCATCTAGCTTTCTGCTGTCATCTCACAGATCAAACAAGACTTATCAAAGGGCAGATGAGCTGCTTAATTTTGCTCCAAATTCTATTCTTTAGTTTTCTATTTTCTTATGGACCCAATGAAGTTGATTGATGGAGCATACATTCATTCACATCTGGTTTATTTGTACTGGACACCTTTTTGATTTGACAAAATCTGGTGTTTTTCTTGAATCTGTTTCTTCAAATGGTGAAAGACAGCTGAGAGATCAATTTTCAAACTCTTAGCAATCTCTTCCATCAAGATGTTTTGGTTTATTCTCCATGATGGCAAGCATAGCATCTTCATCAATGTCAGGAAGACACCTGAAATATGGTGGATCATTTAGATTAAAATCACCCTAAAAAATAATAATCACCATTGTTTGACAGTGCAAAGAGTTAGAGAACAATCTGAATAAACCTTCTGAATGTTTTTTTTCTTAGTTTCAACTCTTACTCCTTATTCATAGAGCATAATATAATATAACTCCTTATTCATAGAGCATAATATAACTCCTTATTCATAGAGCATAATATAACTCCTTATTCATAGAGCATAATATAACTCCTTATTCATAGAGCATAATATAACTCCTTATTCATAGAGCATAATATAACTCCTTATTCATAGAGCATAATATAACTCCTTATTCATAGAGCATAATATAACTCCTTATTCATAGAGCATAATATAACTCCTTATTCATAGAGCATAATATAACTCCTTATTCATAGAGCATAATATAACTCCTTATTCATAGAGCATAATATAACTCCTTATTCATAGAGCATAATATAACTCCTTATTCATAGAGCATAATATAACTCCTTATTCATAGAGCATAATATAACTCCTTATTCATAGAGCATAATATAACTCCACTTATTCATTAGAGCATAATATAACTCCTTATTCATAGAGCATAATATAACTCCTTATTCATAGAGCATAATATAACTCCTTATTCATAGAGCATAATATAACTCCTTATTCATAGAGCATAATATAACTCCTTATTCATAAGCAGCATAATATAACTCCTTATTCATAGAGCATAATATAACTCCTTATTCATAGAGCATAATATAACTCCTTATTCATAGAGCATAATATAACTCCTTATTCATAGAGCATAATATAACTCCTTATTCATAGAGCATAATATAATATAACTCCTTATTCATAGAGCATAATATAATATAACTCCTTATTCATAGAGCATAATATAATATAACTCCTTATTCATAGAGCATAATATAATATAACTCCTTATTCATAGAGCATAATATAATATAACTCCTTATTCATAGAGCATAATATAATATAACTCCTTATTCATAGAGCATAATATAATATAACTCCTTATTCATAGAGCATAATATAATATAACTCCTTATTCATAGAGCATAATATAATATAACTCCTTATTCATAGAGCATAATATAACTTTCCATCCTCACTACTTAAGGTAGTCACTTGCGGACAAATCTGACTCACAACTGAATGATGCAAGGTTTCAGTCTATTGTTTTGGTATCAACTAGAATTTGATACCAAAACAATTGCTAGTGTTAAGTTGCAGTCATTTCATGAATAGAATTGACCAATTAAAACTGATATTCCAAAAACTCACCAACATGGCAGCCACTTTCATTTCACTAGCAGTTGACATACAATCTGAAAAAAAAAACAAAAAAACAAAAAATTCAAATTTAAAACAAAATAGAAAACATTCCAAATTTTAAAATTTTACATCAGATAAAATAAGTCCCAAATTTACTGAGTGGGAGGGGAATGTTTTATTCCAATTGTTTCAAACTGTCAAATTGTGTGTACAATGGTTATTTGTTTTACTGGCATATCAAACTTATGTATCATTTAATACTGAAACTGGATTTTTTATTCAGAAACCTTTCAAAACATTTCAAGTGGGTGTGAGGTTTTTTAAAATTGTTCTCAAAATATAAGTTATATATATCAGGACTATTTCAAAACTTAAGTTATATGGTTCAAAGTCCAAGCTCTATTTTCTATTCTTCAGATATCATTTGGGTAGTAGGTACATTTTTGAAGAGCATGTTAAGAATTTGTGCTTGGTAATAGTTGCTATGTATTTTCTTTGTGCTTCTTGCATTCTATCAAGATATGCCTGATGGTGAAAAATTGGTTGCAGTGGGTATAACAAGGTGTAGTTTCTGCTTTGTGCATGTATGTGTCAGGTGAGTTTGCTGCAACCTACTTCTCACACTTGTCATGATTTTTTTTCTTTTTCAACAAAAAAGCGACCTTGACCTTAACATCCAAAAATCAGCAGCCAGATGTTGCTGATGACTGAACCCTTATTATCAGCATCACTTTTGCCGAAATTGGCTTCCTGGAACCTAGGGTGTAGGATCAGAGTGTAGTATCTATTCTCAAATACTCACTTTCTTCTCTCTGGTCACCTCCATCTAGGTGTATGCTTTGTTTGCGATCTTGCTACCCGCAGTTTGATTCCTAGGGAACATTATGTGTTAGTTAGCAACCAGTCTCACTTTAGTTTTGACTACATTGGAGGTGGAACATTCTAGTTCACTTGAGATCCTATTACCAACAGCTGATCCGGCAAAGGAAATGACGAATGTTCAAGTTCAATTGCTGTGGTTTTGGCACATGCTATCTTGCAGCAAACCCATTTAACCATGGTTGAATCCGGCAAAGGAAGCAGGACATGAGTCTGCCCACGGTTGTCGTGCACATGTGCTATCTCACCCATTTGCACGGGAGTGTACACATACTAGAATGCAGACAGACCAGTCTTCCTTGGACTATGCTTAATAACAGCTGAGACTCGATCACAACTTTCTTGCTTGCCCTGTTCCTGCTGATCAATGATGACTTTCCAGCCTGAGCTGGAAAGTCATCATTGATCAGCAGGAACAGGGCAAGCGTGACATTTCAGCTGGCTGATGACATTCCAGCCTGTGTCAATTTTTTTTTATGTCTGTAATGTTTGGTTTTTTGATAGAATTATTGTTCTTAATTTCTTTCCATGTACACAGTAAAAGTTCATTACTCCTCACAATGCCTTTTGGAGAATTTAAAAATTGCAGGTGGAACTTTACCTTTCTATCATGAAATTTGGTCATCCTTAGAGTTTCAACATCATGTTTTCCTTTGAATTCTATCAGTAACATTATAAAAAAAAATACTAAAATTTTTTCTATTACAAAAGGTGACAACTTCATTATTAGTTTGTCTTCTATTGGTTCTATTATTTTGGATTTCAAAATTTTTCCCTTTGATTTTCTGTGTAACCCTATTTCCAGATGGCTGGAATTAATTTTTTATTAATCCAACATATAAGAAAATTCTCTAAAATTCAATAGAATGAGAAAAATAAACAAATTGATTGAATCTGTGTAGGCAGACCACAGACATAATACTGTCATCTTGTTTGGATGATTCAGGTCGAACTGGAATGTGAGAATTTTCTGTCTTCACCTATTTAAGCTTTCGGTATGGACAGGTAAGCAATAAGTTTCTCCCCCTCAGCAATGAAAGAGCTGAAGACTCAGTTGAAATGGATAACTGATATCAAGGATTTCGGGCCTGTGATTTTGCAGGAAACAATCAGTTTGAATTTGGCGAGCTGCAAACCAACAAAACAAGACACGCTCTCAAGAAAATTTGTAAACTAATAGTATGATACTAAAATATCAGCCAGCTGATTGTGCATCACTTAGATTTAAACCTGTTTATATTGTGTACATAAATTGGGTATAAACATATAAATCTACATCTGTGCCACCATCATTGTGTTGAATTGGTTATATTCCATTCACTATCGGGAACTGGATAATTATATACCATCCCTACACGAGTCTGGACTGACTTAGGCCATTGATAACAGGCAGTCCTACTTTGTCCAGTCTGTGATCAAACAAACACACCGTGGGTGGATTGGTTGAGGTTCAGGAAGTATTGGCTCAGATATGCCCGGGGATCGTGTTATATCTGTATGACTTTACATGTCTATAGCAATGTGTAGTCTCTTGGGATTTTCGGTGCTTCTACTTTATTTATTGTTATTCATCAGCCATGCTCTCTATCCACCTCAGAGTCCTGTATGGGGAAGATGGTTAAGGCGGGGAAATCCCATTTACCTCATTTCTCCAGGGCTACACACCAGGTAGATCCAAGCACCTATTATATCCAGGATCATCCACCCAAGTATGGGACTTTCTCAAAAGTTCAAACAGCCATGTCAGATTCATTTGTTCTCAGTTTGATTAACTCTACATCTCCTGCTTACTAAGTCAAGTTTAATATTTGATATGGTAAATGCGAATTTTGTTAGTCTGACTTAGGTCTTGATATTGACCAGCTGGTTGATTGGATCATGCCTCTCCAACCATCAGTTTAGCTAAAATAGGGGCTAAAGTGGAGTGTTGAAATTTAAGAGTATATGTATAGCCCAATTCCTAAAACCCTCAACCACCAGGATCCCTTCCTCAAGCATCATGAGTCACCAACCATGGCAAAGAGGTGGCACCCTTAGGGAAATTTTACACCTTGCAGAAGTGCAGTCACATATTCTGAAGCCATACTAAAAAGGCAGATGACATAGAATCAGCTCTTCTTTGATAATATATTGCTCATACATAGGTCAGTTAAGTGCCATACGTGATAAACGTTTTGGGTGATCATATCTCAAAAGAAGCATGACTGACTATGCAGAAGATTATCCTGTAGTAGGTTGCCAGCCAAGGCTATAGAACCCAATCTGTCCTGTTATTTAACCCATAACTGAAGGAAAGAGATGGATTAATACCTTTCCCAAGGGTATTTGTGCATAAGTGAATGCAAGGGATTCAACTGTAATTCGAACTCGGCACCCCTATATTCACTGCACCACAATGCACATATATAGGTATCTATTTTAAAAAAAAATGCCCCAAACTTAATAAAAACAAAGCTTTATTGTAAAAATATTTATGTTATTAAGAGGAAAGGTAAAAGAATATGTTGATTATTAAATTATAATTTAAATCCTTTTTAGAAGTATCAAAATACTGGTTAAAAAAAATTTTTTTTTTCAAACTTTTGATGATTAAATTATAGAGGTAAGAGTTAAATCACTGAGCTTGAGTTAAAAAAAACTAAGCACAACTAAAAATAAGAACTAGACAAGATTTCCCTAGACATGAGCAGTAAAATGAGAACGGTCTACCCCACAGATCAGATGTGGCCAAACTTGCTTAATGTAGGAGCCATATACAATAAAGTTCAGATGTTTGAGAGTTACAAGACAAGAACAAAATTTACACATACATATTTGTTACATAGACATTAAACTCTCGTTTTAATCAAATGGGGACCCAATTTATACCGAGTAAATAATTATATGGCTTGAATTTTTTTTAATTCTTTCATTTACCTTTTTATATTAACTGTGATGAAAAGAAGAGCCCAGCCAACATATTTCCACAAGCCACATATTAAAGATCAAAAAGCCACATGCAGTTCATGAGCTGCAGTTTGACCACCCTTGATATATATCAAATAAAAGGTTCAGTTCAGAATTCCTTGTACATTACCCAGATTGATATACACCTGATGAAGGCTGAAGGGCATGACAGCTGAAACATTGTGATAGCAACAACAAAGATAAAGACAAGTCTGAATGTAAACAGTGTAAATAACTGACAAATTATTAGATGCTTGAGTGAAAGAAAAAAATACTTCTATATTTCACTAAGAAACATTCAGAAAAAATATTACTATTCTTCTATGGGAGATAAATTAAATGTAGCCTTAAGGAAAAGAATCATCTTCATATATATACATCAAGACTATTCTATAAATAAATCTTCCAAGTTAAATATGGCATATAAAACTTCCAAGTTAAATATGGCATATATAACTTCCAAGTTAAATATGGCATATATAACTTCCAAGTTAAATATGGCATATATAACTTCCAAGTTAAATATGGCATATATAACTTCCAAGTTAAATATGGCACTTCTTAACTTCCAAGTTAAATATGGCATATATAACTTCAAGTTAAATATGGCATATATAACTTCCAAGTTAAATATGGCATATACCAACTTCCAAGTTAAATATGGCATATATAACTTCAGATTTAAATATGGCATATATAACTTCCAAGTTAAATATGGCATATATAACTTCCAAGTTAAATATGGCATATATAACTTCAAGTTAAATATGGCATATATAACTTCCAAGTTAAATATGGCATATATAACTTCCAAGTTAAATATGGCATATATAACTTCCAAGTTAAATATGGCATATATAACTTCAAAGTTAAATATGGCATATATAACTTCCAAGTTAAATATGGCATATATAACTTCCAAGTTAAATATGGCATATATAACTTCCAAGTTAAATATGGCATATATAACTTCAAGTTAAATATAGCATATATAACTTCCAAGTTAAATATGGCATATATAACTTCCAAGTTAAATATGGCATATATAACTTCCAAGTTAAATATAGCATATATAACTTCCAAGTTAAAATATGGCATATATAACTTCCAAGTTAAATATGGCATATATAACTTCCAAGTTAAATATAGCATATATAACTTCAAGTTAAATATGGCATATATAACCAAGTTAAATATGGCATTTATAACTTCAAGTTAAATATAGCATATATAACTTCAAGTTAAATATAGCATATATAACTTCAAGTTAAATATAGCATATATAACTTCAAGTTAAATATAGCATATATAACTTCCAAGTTAAATATGGCATATATAACTTCCCAAGTTAAATATGGCATATATAACTTCCAAGTTAAATATGGCATATATAACTTCCAAGTTAAATATGGCATATATAACTTCCAAGTTAAATATGGCATATATAACTTCAAGTTAAATATGGCATATATAACTTCCAAGTTAAATATGGCATATATAACTTCCAAGTTAAATATGGCATATATAACTTCCAAGTTTTAATTAACTTGAAGTCATTCAACTCAATAAAAAAGTTATGTCATTAGAGGATCAAGGAAACTTGCGTTTCCTGTTCATAGCTTACAAGTCAAGGAACTGAATTCTAACCCCTGCAAGTGGGGATTATCAAAAGACAAAAGCTCCCTATTTGTTAATGCTGACCGGCAAGGAAATCAATTTTCAGTATTTACCTCCGTCTGTGTGACACACACTGATTACCCAGGGAATTGAGGATTCCTCTGCAGATGTTTGTTTGAAAGTTGAAGGAGACAATTTCGCAACCTCAGCATGTATTTTGGATAAGGCAAAGTCAACTATAGCATCTTTACTCCTCTCTCCATAGTATTTTTCTCGCTGGAAAGAAGAAAAAAAAATAGTAGTAATAAATCTTTATATTAAATATTTTTCTGAATTATTTTGAGAACTTTTTTTTTCATCTTCGTTTAATCATTTCAACCCAAACAAGGTGATAATGCTACTAAGACCCAAAGTGTTACTGGTGATGAGAGAAAATGAGAAGACTCTAGAAGTTACTGGATACCCAATACTTAGCACCATATAATTCTACAAAATATTTTTTTTTATTCATACCATATCCCTTCAGGACATTAGCAAGCATGGCTCTCTACATTTCTTTTCTTTATTATGTGTGTGTGACGGCATAGCAGGGGCTGTGGCCTGCTGTCCCTTGTCAGGATCAATCCTGTCCAAGAACAAGCCCTCAGCTAACACCCGTCGGTTGTTGATGGCACTGACACAGCAGCTGATCTTGAAGTTGACCTCTTCAACTTGCTTTAGGTGAAACTGATTAAAAAAATAAAATTCAACTATTTGTGATGGTCATGAGGTCTTCCAATGAGCCTATTTCTTGTCCTATGGTCTTGCACAGTATCATTTGTGGTCTATGTAAGAAATGTCCAGAAATGGAATTCTGCTGTTAATGTCCAAGACTTGTAGACATACAAAAAGATTGAGAGTTTGAGTTTTGTTTAACGGCATATCAACCTCTGTGGGTTATTTTATGCCAAAAAGGTGGGGTTTTAAGGTATTTTTTAGTTGTCTGGTTATCATGAAAAGGTTGATTTAGTCAGCTTTTGATGAAAAATTTTTTATTTTTTTTTATTTTAGAAAACTAAATATATCATCTAGTTTTGTATTCAAAAATGTTTTTCTGAAAATGTCTTATGGTAATAATTTTTTTCATTTAAAAATGTCTTATGGTAATAATTTTTTTCATTTAAAAATGTCTTATGGTAATAATTTTTTTCATTTAAAAATGTCTTATGGTAATAATTTTTTTCATTTAAAAATGTCTTATGGTAATAATTTTTTTCATTTAAAAATGTCTTATGGTAATAATTTTTTTCATTTAAAAATGTCTTATGGTAATAATTTTTTTCATTTAAAAATGTCTTATGGTAATAATTTTTTTCATTTAAAAATGTCTTATGGTAATAATTTTTTTCATTTAAAAATGTCTTATGGTAATAATTTTTTTCATTTAAAAATGTCTTATGGTAATAATTTTTTTCATTTAAAAATGTCTTATGGTAATAATTTTTTTCATTTAAAAATGTCTTATGGTAATAATTTTTTTCATTTAAAAATGTCTTATGGTAATAATTTTTTTCATTTAAAAATGTCTTATGGTAATAATTTTTTTCATTTAAAAATGTCTTATGGTAATAATTTTTTTCATTTAAAAATGTCTTATGGTAATAATTTTTTTCATTTAAAAATGTCTTATGGTAATAATTTTTTTCATTTAAAAATGTCTTATGGTAATAATTTTTTTCATTTAAAAATGTCTTATGGTAATAATTTTTTTCATTTAAAAATGTCTTATGGTAATAATTTTTTTCATTTAAAAATGTCTTATGGTAATAATTTTTTTCATTTAAAAATGTCTTATGGTAATAATTTTTTTCATTTAAAAATGTCTTATGGTAATAATTTTTTTCATTTAAAAATGTCTTATGGTAATAATTTTTTTCATTTAAAAATGTCTTATGGTAATAATTTTTTTCATTTAAAAATGTCTTATGGTAATAATTTTTTTCATTTAAAAATGTCTTATGGTAATAATTTTTTTCATTTAAAAATGTCTTATGGTAATAATTTTTTTCATTTAAAAGTGTCTTATGGTAATAATTTTTTTCATTTAAAAATGTCTTATGGTAATAATTTTTTTCATTTAAAAATGTCTTATGGTAATAATTTTTTTCATTTAAAAATGTCTTATGGTAATAATTTTTTTCATTTAAAAATGTCTTATGGTAATAATTTTTTTCATTTAAAAATGTCTTATGGTAATAATATTAAGAACATTGATGAAGACGATGGATACTTACAGAGGGATAAAGCAAAAGAGAAGGATAAGAGCGGATTGCTTGCATCCGACAGAGTTGCCAGTCATCTTGACAATTAACAGCACCAATACGAACAACACCATCAAGTTCTCGAGCCACCTCCCGCCACTGAAGGAAAAAGAAAAGAGAAAATAGTTAACATTATAAAAACAAACTAAAGCCTGTTAAAGTTAATATTGAGGTAAATGCCCATGCACTCTGTTCATCAACCAAATTGCCATGCCACTGGTGAAACATTTGGATTAAACCCTCGATCAAGGTGGTAACAAGATTGTGCTTTGACAAATAATGTAGCTAAGGTAGCAAATGGCAGTTTAGTTTACCAAAGTTATCACTGATTCCACTCTATTCTTCATCAATTATCCTGGCATGCAATAATAAGACATTTTATTGGCATATCTGGTAATGGAACAGTGCAAGGAGATGACAATTCAAGGGCATTTGTAAGAAAAATGACAAACAGCTTCAGTTTGAATTTCAATCATTCATCAATTTCATGCTAGTAATCTTTATGCTACCCCCACCAACATCCCGTAAGCTATTTGAACTAGTATCCTCATCCTTGTTATTTTGATCACAAGGTTTTGGCTGTCATGTTATTCAGCCATTCCTACGTACATAGATCATTTCAATCTTTTGGATAATTATTTTTCAGATAATTCCTTGTCTGAGTGAAAGAGATTTGAATAGACAAAAATGGTTCAAGTCATTATTTAGATTATTTGCAGTCAGGCTAATGTCCTCATTTTTGTTGCTGATTACGATTTTTTGCCCATTGTGCCCTCTGATGTCTGTCTCAGTCCAGGTAATCTTCAGGGAATTTTGAACTAAATACTTTATTCAATCTACAGGGAAGCCTGTTCTTATTCTGTTGTTAAGCTTTCAGGATATTTCATCTTGGTTATTGTTAATCTCATTCCTACCAAATCTGAGTATATTATGCATTACCTGTTCTAGAGATTGAACTCACAATAACTATGTCACCAAATTCACTAACCAACAATTTAATTCTCTATGCTGTTGTTCTATGATGAAAATATTAGTCTGATTGTAATTAACTCCTCATGCTAGAAATTCAGACAGGAATTTAAGTGAATTTGAAATAATTCCTACTCTCTACTGGACAACGCAACACACAAAATACTGACAATGTTCTTTCTCAGTAATGGGTGACCCTAATAACAATCTTTGTCTCCCATATCTGAAACAAAGGAAAACTATGCACTATGAGAAGGATAAGAATACATCAAGCAGAATATTAAGTATAGATAACCCATCTTGTAATTTCTGACTATACACACATGTATACAAGTTATCCTCATTTTCATTGTTTTACCACAATATTTCAGACAATGCATTCTTGAATCTTGTGCAGATGTACATTCAAAGTTTTTGATACAAGTAACAAAAATTATATTAAAAATAATTTATACTTTCTAATGGCATATAAGACTACATTACCCATTTCAATTTAATGTTACACTATTATTGAGGTTATTTAATTAGTTTTGGCACAAGGCATCCGGCGGGGGATCAAGTAATGATCAACCAGATTAACATGCTAACCATTACACTATATCGAGCCACTCCTTTATGGATATTTGCTAAGTCTGGGTAGATTAAAAAATCTTAACTTTGCATATAGCAAGAGATATTTCTTTATCCATATGGTAGGGGGGGTAGGTCTATATACCATCAAATATAGTAATCATCAATTTAAAATATTTCCAATTCTTGGTATGCACACAAAACATACACAACTCTAACAATGTCCTTTTTCAGCTATGGAAAGCCCAAATAGTAATCTTTGTCAGAGATCTGAAACAATCTACACAAAAATATAAAACCTGTAAGTATTTACTAGATAAAGTAGGCACTACAAAGAAAGAGAGGGAAAAAATCACATTTGATGAAACATTAAAATAACAAGAACGAGTAGACTAGGCCAAGTAATCTGAGGAATACAGTGTATAAGCATATAAGAAAAACCAACCTGCCAATTTTTTTTTTTTAAACCACAGAAAATAGCCCAATCTTAGCACTAAGCATCATCATAACTCTCTCTCATATATAAGTGAAAGAACAGATAGATTAAAAAAAACTACAATTCATTGCATTTACTTTTATAAAAAAAGTGCTCAATATTAAGAAGTGCTTAATATTGTAATATTTTTATTACAGTGGTTTATAAAACATTTTTTATCATTACATAAAAAATTTCCTGATTCAGAAATTAGTTTGTCCTCGGGTGATTTATTAAAACAATAGAATATAGAATTAGTATAAACTCTTTTAGCGAAGAAATATTTTATAAGCATAAAGGTTTTTATAATTATGCACTAAAGAATAGTGGCTACAAAAACTAGGATATCAACTACATAAAAAAATATAACTATATAACTATAACAGGAAAAATATAAATAGAAAAAATCATTTGGTATACACCCCCATTTAACCAAGTGGTTAGCACCAAGTTAGGCTGAAGTTCCTCAATTTCATATTAATTTTATATTTTTAGTAAAATTTTTAATAAAAATACCCTTAAATTAAGTTATCGTTATACAAATAATCTGAAAAAAAATCATTAAAAAATCTTAACTCAGCATGTAAACCAAAGTAACAATAACTATCCAAATAATAAAATAACAATACTACAAACTTAATTGTTGAAATCCTAACAATTGCCTACTGGAGAATAAGTGTGTAATAAATTCTATTGTGTACCAATGTAATATAACATCAAATGAAAATCCAACCATTAAAAAAATTTACATTGGATCTACTAAGAACACTTTTAAACAGCATTGGTATATGCACTTAACTTCCTTCAAAAACAACACTTACCGAAACCAAACATACTTTTCTGCATATTTTTGTAAGTTAAAGGATTAAAAACAATACCTCTAAAGTAAAATGGAAAATTCTGGACAAAACAAGTGCCTGAGTGAAAATCAGTTTTAAAGTTCCCTAAAAAGTAAAGAACTACTGAACTATAGAGATGAATTGACGGTTTTATTTTTCTTTGAGATTATGTTTCATTAATAACTTCTGCTCCAATGTAACTTAAAAATTACTTTACTAAAATAAATGACCTACATAATACTTAATTGCTTTTCTTAACTACAATATACCTAAGTATACCATATTTTTTAAAATCCTATTTCTAACCTAAACATTCCAGCCCCTTTATGCATAAGATAGCACAAAATCTAAAACAAAAAAAAAAAACCTAAAATCCAACCTGCAGTTAAAAATTATTGTCTGCCTATTTAAATAATCTATAGTTCCATTATATATCTTATCCAGGTAAAATTAAAAAGTAACATGTCTAAATAGCAGGCCATCCTGCTCTCTTTTGCAACCCAGATCTTCAACTCCATAGTTACCTAATTCTCATACTTTATTGAACAATATTGACACACCAAAAAACATTCTGCAACTACTACTCCTTCATTCTCCAAATAACCATGAATTCATTTTATATTTTCAAAATAAATCATTTTCACCATTTATTTTAACACATCACCTAAAGAAGAACAGTATTGTTTTGAAACATGAAAATTTTTGTGTAGTGAAATAATGCTTTTATAAACCATTGTAATAACAAAATTACAACTCTACTCTGTATTGAGCACTCTTTATAAAAGTAAATGCTTGAACAGTGGGTTTTAATCTACATGTTCTTTCACTTTCTTATATGTCTAGAGAGAGATGCAAATTAGAATGCCTCCAATACATCAAATCAATAAACACATTTTATCACACAGATAATTTCTGAATTAAAAACATCAATGTTTAACCTTCAAGCAGCCCTTGGCAATGTTTGATTTTAAAAAGTGATTATTAAAATTTTTTTAAAATCCAAACATGTGAAAATGGGTTTATACATTTATTTTATTTTTAAAAATTTAAAAAAAAATTAAATACTATTTATCAATAGATTGAATAAAAGCCTTGTTTTCATAGTTACTTATAAAATGCTAAATAATAAATACTACATTGCAGTTGGTTTACATACTTTGATAATTCTGCATTTTTTCTCATTTATGTTGGTTTTAAAAAGTGATGATTAGAATTTTAATAAAATCCAAACATATGAAAGTGGGTTTATACATTTTCTTTATTTCTTAGAATTGACAACAAAGATATTAAACATTATCTATTAGATTATTTATTTAAAAAGAATAATTTCATATTTACAAGGTTACAAAAATATGTGCACCAACTATAGTGCAAAATTTATTATTTTCCATTTTAATAACAAAATAAATATTAAGAAAATTTTTTTCTTTTCATAAATTTATAAAAATTGGAAAATGAAAATAAGTAATCTGAGATAAAATAATCTAAGATGTATTATGTCTGGAATATCAGGCTTATTCAAATTTTGTTTTATTGTTCATTGATATTTTTATAAAATTATGAATGAAAATAACTTTTTATAGTTATTTATAAAATGATGAAAATGAATATTACCTGGTTTACATATATTTGTTAATTCTGACATTTTTTATAAATTTTTGAATAAAAAGATTATTTAACTCATTTCATTATAAAATGGTAAATTATGAATCTTTATAAAAGATAATAAATATCATATTATACTTAGTTCATACAGTTTTACAATCTTGTAAATAAACCTGCTGAGGGAGTCAAAAATGCATACAGTAATAGTGATTTCAAGAGAATAACTGTCCTTTTGAAACCATTTTATTTTTGCAGACACAAAGGTTAAACATTTACAAATATTTCTTTCAGTAGTTATTTCATATTAGCATTACATAGAATAAAAAAGGGGAGACTTTTATACATTTATTGCATATTTTACAAGTTTATGAACATGATGCCAATGAGGATAATTACATTGTGTCAATCTTCCAATTGGAGAGGAGCTACCTACTAACATGTCATGGTTTTTAAAACTTAACTACTAACCGCTGGTGGTGTAAGTGCAACTATCTTAGCCACCAAGTAGGGCCAAGTAAGATACACAAAGAATTCGAAAGAAGACTAACTGCTTACCGTTGGAGCCAAATGATGGCAATGAGAACAATGAGGAGAATAGAAGTTAATAAACCATAAATCTTGTGTGCTTTCAACTGATTGTTCTGAAATAAAAAAAAATGAAAGATACTTTAATCATGAAACACCAAGACGAACATTGTGTTTCTATTATGCCATCAAAAATTATCTTCCCAGTTAAAGAATTCCCGGATGTGACATCACATAAAAATTTTGACTAGCAGACATGTTTCTTTAGAGAACTTTTATCACTTCATTTGCTGTGCAAAAGGTTTAACCTATCACTCAAGGTGACTCATCCCTGAATTTGAATTTGTTTGAATTTCATAATTGTGTTTTCATTTTCTGCTATGGCATCAGAAAACACGTGAAATTAACACGGTTACTGCAATTGGGAGGTCTTGAAAAAGAATGCATTGGAAAGAGAAGTAATATTAATGATGTGGAGTACTAAAGGCTAAAACAATTCTAGGTTAGTTTTCTATAAACCACACCAAACAGGATCATGATTACAGATGATAGTGAAATTCTCTGGCCCATGTGAGGCATATAAATTAATGCTGCAGTTTGACTAATAGTAGACTTATTGGTTATGAACTACAAAACCCCATTCAGTTGAGCATTTGAATTGAGATATTTTTAAGGTAATGTTCCCCTTAATTCTGTAATCATTATCCTTGTCAGTTACCAACGGTCATTTTGCATTACCTAGGAGCTTGTAATTTTCATATACCATTGATGTCTATTTGAAATTTATATAATCCTGTAATACTTGTGGCTACTGTTGCTTAAGAAAATCCTTGTGCAAGAGATAGAGTGCACTATCTTTTTGGTCTTAATCTAAAGTCAGCATTAAATCCTATCTCATAGTGGCCACAGCTACACTACCTCTTACATCTTATTTTTACAAGTGGAGGAAGATGGTGTTTCGAATAATATGGCATTCCAGTTTTTACATTGTATATGTGGGATGAAACCAGAAAAAAAATAAATCATCAAGGAAAATAAGCCTGAGGATGATAACTATACTATATAATTGAAATAAGAAAAATAAATCTACTCCTTATCAAAATACTTTGTGTAGTCCTAAAAGATTTTTGCCATTATGAATGCTTAGATAACTTGTTTGCATTATGATAACAATGTACATATTTTTTTTTATTAACATTTTTTTGAGAAACCCCTTTCTGTCTCCCATCAGCATAGGTGATGCTAATCTCTACAAGAGTGATTCCTTATACCTTAAGCTAAAATTCTTGTCTGATACGAAGTGGAAAGATTATATTGAATCAATTACTAGGTTTGTTTGCTAAGAAAGTTGGTTCACTCTGTTAATTTTTCTCTCCATAACCTATCTTATATATTTCTAAGTCTACCATTAGTCCATGCTTCAAATATTGCTGCCACATAGTCGGGTACCCCTGCTATATATTCAGAGATTCTTTATAAAATCTAAAAAAGATTCAGCAATACTTTTGGTCTTGACCTGAACTGATTTTAGTCACTTTCCCACCACTGTAAGATTACTCCCTGTGCCTTTTCTATAAATACTTTCATGGTAACTGTTCAGATGAGCTCATCGATATGATACCCAGACTTTATGAATTTAATCACAGTTAAGTTGGTTTGATGTAACTAAGTTTTATGTAAACAATTTCTTTTCTCACACTTCTCACTTATTGAACTCTCTTCTGGCTTCATGCTTTCTAGTTAACTTTGAACCACAAAAATTTACTTGCAATGTCAATTGCTATCTACTGTCTTCTTGATTACTCTTCCATCATTCTCGCTCCTTAATGTTACTCTTTTTTCTTATTCTTTCATTCAGTAACTATGTGTCTTAGTGGCTTTCCTGTTTGAAACTCAGACTGTTGAAAAGCACAAAGATAAAATGAAACTTAGAGCAATAATTGCTGATTTGGGTTATAAGGGAATGAAAAGTCAGCTTGGAACATTGGAAAATGTTGTTATGTCAAAAAAGAGTAAAATTAGTCATTTATCCCAAAGTATTACAGAGAAACTTGTGAAGCAGCAACAAGATTTAGGCCTTCAGTATATCTTATGGCAATTGTGAGAGAAATAAAAGCCTTGCCAGGATTCATCACTGGCAGCCACTATCTCAACAATATAAGATACGCAGATGCCACGGTGCTGATAGCCACAGAAAGGAAAATGCTGGAACTTCTACAGAAGGTAGAAAAGGAAAGCAAGAAGAAAGGACTGAGTATAAACTTAAAGAAAACTGAATGTATGGTCATCAACAAAAAGAAAAGCCCAATATACCAACTACAAGTTGCAGAAACTAAAATAAAACAAGTAAAGAAATTTAAATACTTTGGAAATGTTCTGACTGACTGAAAATGGAAAGTGCAACAGGAAGATCAAGGCGGCACATTGGCATGGCCAAGGACACATTTCAGAAACTAACCAGAGTACTGAGAGGAAATTCTTATTGGAAACAAAGAAAAGAATTCTGGATTGCTATGTGATATCTGTCCTGAATGTTGGACGATTTCATCAAGAATGAAAGAGAGGATTGAGGTAGCAAAAATGTGGTTTTACAGAAGGATGCTGAGGATACCATGGACTGAGCAACAATGAGGTGTTTAAGATGATGTAAACAAGAAGAAAACTTGAGGTTCCTGGGACACATAATGAGGAAGGAGGCTTGAAGAATTCAATACTCACAGGATGGATAGAAGCAAAGAGAGACAGGGAAAAGCAGTGTGGGACCTAGTTGATAGGTCTGAGCAAATGGATGACAGAGTGGGGTTTGGAAGAGATAGCAAGAGAAAAAATATTGAGAGCGACACGAGACAAAACCAAGTGGAAGTCCATGATCACCTACGTCCTGAAGGGACATGGCACATGAATAAAATCTGACCTTCTTAAAAAAAAATCAAAAGTCTACACTTTTGAATTATATACGTTCCTTGTATGTATCTTTCCCAGACAAATAAAAAGTATCATCAATTTCCTTCATGTGACCTAAATGTTCAACTTCATAGTTCAACCTAATTCTCACTTTTGATTGAGTAATACAGATATACCCATAATCATATTGTTTAACCTCCTCCAACTACCCCTACTTAACTTCCTGAACAACCATGAATTCATTTTATGTTTTCATCATTTGTTTTTAAAATATCACCTGAAGAAGAACAATAATTTTCTGAAACATTAAATTTTTTGTGCAGTCATATTTATAAATCATTGTTAATAACAAAATTACAATAAATATATATATATATATATATAGAGAGAGAGAGAGAGAGACGCAAATTAGAATTCCTGAGGGTGGGTTAGTTTTATATGCCATCAAATACACTAATACTCAATACGATATATTTAAGATTTTACTCAACAAAATGTAACTCAGTGAAATTCCAGAAAGGGAGAATAATCAACAGGCTAGACCAGATAAAGTTAATAGGGATCAAATCAAGCTATTACTTGAAAATAATCAACTTCTTTTGGCATTGGAGATAGCCAACATACTCAAAAAGATTTTCAAATCATTTACCAGTTTGGTCATGTTAGCCACTTTGCTGTGTGATTTCCACATTCACAGAAGAAAAAAAAAGTCACCTACTAAGACGGATGAGTATACCGCGGATGGGGGTGGAGTAGATGGAAATAGAGTTTGTGAGAATGGATGCAAGTTAGTGTGATAGGAGATATTTATTGACCTTACATTTAAATTCCTGAAGATTGTAGCTGTCGGGGAAGCAAGTATATGGAAGGGAATTCCACAGGTGGAAAGTGCATAAAAAGAAGTTGTTAGAGTAGAAATTACGGTTACATTTTATCGGTTTCACTGTAAAAGGGTTGGACCTAGTTGCTAATTTATACAATGAAAATGTTTACAGATTAGACAATTTGTAAGCAATTAGAAAAAAGTAAGAAAAAAAAAGAAATTAGTTAAAAGAAATAATATGATGTACAATTGATGCTAAGTCATGTTTCTTTGTTATTCAAATTAAAATTGTTACATCTTGGCTTGGAAGCTTTCACTCATCTATTTAAAAGAGAAATAAGTACAAAGCAATGTCTAAGAACCATCAAGAACAATATAAGAAGGTCAAAGGATATATCAGCAGAAATGTTATTTTTAAAACAACAAAAATGAAGATAATAATTCATGAAACCTTCATCTCAGAATTACAGACAATAGAAAAACATATCGGCCAAAATGTGACATAAAAAGAAAAACTTAAAATAACCAGAAAAAACTCTGGAGAAAATTCTTTATCTTCAGAAAACAATTGCAATGCTGATTAGGGGAAGAAAAAAATTGAAATGTTTCCAATTAATAATTCCCTTCACTAGACACGTGTACATTCACAAAACTGAAAAACAAGTTCAGTGAAAGTCAATACCTAGTTAATATATTTAGTTCCACATTGTAGCTACTTGTAGCATATGTTGCCATAACTGCAAACACAAAAACAATCAATAATAATTGTATTAAGAAAAAAAAATTCTTACACACACTATATATAGAGAGTGAGTTTGCGATTTGCTTTCCTCAGTTGCATATCTATTGAACCCTTTCAAGTTTGTCCAGTTTCTATAAAACTGCTGGAAAGTGGATGGATTTTTTAAAAGTTCAATTCATGAAGCATAACACTTTTAGTACTAGAGACCAAGTGCCACATGAACAGATAAAAATGTTAACACGAGGCAAAGCAGAATTTGTGAGTGGTCAAGAATTCAAGTCATAGTTCCAATTTTGACTGGGTGCATAACAGATTAGTTAACTATAGTAATTCATAATTATGCTTATAATTTATATATTAATGCAATTATAATATTAATGATAATACTTATTGACATTATCAAAATATGTAAAAATTTCTAGAATTTAATACATTTCAATGCTAGAAGAATTTTAAACAAAAAAGTGCTTGATAGATAACCACAGCAACAAAAGACTAAGTTAATTAGCAAATGCTCAAAGAACTTATTTTATGAGATAATCCTTTCTACTATAATGAAGAATTTTGCATATTTATATGTGTGTGTGTGTGTGTGTGTGTGTGTGTGTGTGTGTGTATATATTACCCTCCTGCTACGCTCATGGAAAGAGAGAATAGTGAAATACATTGGCTTAATCTATTAGACAGACAATATCCTCAGTTAATTCTCTTTACTACTATTTATGAAAGTTCTTGCTGCATGTTTACTCTTTAACAGTGCCTTATTTTATTTTTTTGCAATAATTATGTTATTGAGTAGTACAGGATATATATTTATCATCTCTCTTTTATAATAAAGACCGTTGTGTTTGTATATGTATGTATATAAATATATATATATATATATATATATATATATGTGTGTGTTCCTCCTGTCATGCTCATGGGCTTTGGATTATTTTTTTTTTATGTCTTAATGTAAGTTACTCAATAGTAGGTACATCAATATATATATATATATATATATATATATATATATATATATATATGTTGCTATCATTTTAGACAGCATATTGATATAAATATTTTGCCGTCATTTGCTGGCATGGGCCCACTCATTAATTTATAGATTATTAGTGCCATAATAATGAAAAGTATTAAAGTTACATTCACTTTAAAAGGCAAAGAAATAATCGTTATTACTTTTATATCATTCAAAACAGCAAGCCTATTTATGTCTTTGTTTTGTCTTCATCCCTTCATTTTTTTCTCTCTCATCCTTTGCTTTTCCTCTTTTTCATCTTTTCTTCTGACATGTTTGTTCAATTTTCTGTTGACATGTGAAAATGAATAGATAAAGCTGTTAAGATATTTCTGATTGCTATAAGCATTATTATGACATGAAAAAAGGACATAATTTAAATATTAAGTTAAACAACAAGAGAAATTTTTCTTTTTTGTGCTTATATTTTCTCATGTCGTTTAAATTAAATATGTTCATTTTTCACGCCATAATTAAATTCTGGACAACCAGCAAAATATATAAACATTGAGAGAGTAGACGTTTGAGTAGACATCCATATTTTTTGTGTATTTTCTTTTTAACAGTGAAATTAATATCTACTGGCTTAGAGGTCAAAAGTCTTAAGAAATATCATAACAGAAATAAAGTCTTCTTCTAGCTTTATGGTAAAACATACCAGATTTGAAGGTAGTTTCTCAAATTAAAAAGAATAAACATGTTCAAAACCTGTCAAGTTGCATATTTTAACTTTAGAAAGGTATATATTAATTTCACTGCTTAAAAAAAATCACAATGTTTACCTAAACGTGTACTCAATAAATAAATGTTTTTCTTATTCAAAGTCTCCTAGATTGGTTTTCCATAGTTACAAAACCCAGTCTTCTCTGCTATTTAACCTATAGATGAGCAGAGAAGTAAGAGATTCATGGCTTTTCCAATAGTATTTGTGTGAAAGTGAATGTAACAAATTCAACAAGAATTCAATCATTGCCTAATTCACACTCCTTTTCCATCTTTTGAACAGAGGAGTGGTTTATCCAGTGTTTCTCCATTTTGGGTTTCCAGTTCCCTTTCTGAAAGTTTTCTCATTCTCTTTAACTCCCAGCAATCTTTTGCATCTTAGCAGCATTATTGCCTTACTTGGGATGAAAGAATTAAAACAAAAAAAATTCCAAGCTACTAACCACCATACTAACTCAATATCCTTTATACTATTTCTGCATCTCATATGGCGATCACACATAGTGACGATCGCCATAAGCATAAATATCATCACTTCAACAAATCCATAGTTTGAATTGAATGGTACAAGTCATACTTACTTTGTACAAAAGCAAATGGTATTATAAACAAGAATTAACTCGGCAGAATTAATGGATACTAGAAAGATCCATAAAAATTTCGCTGTTTTTCAATTTAAAATTTGTGATGAATCTTAATTCTTAAGTTAATGATTGAATAACCTCATGGTGAGTTCTATGACAATAAAATATCCATAAAAATTCCTCTATCACATCATTAGATATTTGAGCTTTTTCTTTCATTCATTTTCTCACTGAAACCAAATAGTCTTGTTTTTCTACACAATCAAAACAGAATAGTCCATTACTTATGAAGCACTGGAAATATATGGTCAAACACTTCTATAATCCCTTTTCTTTTTCGCTGAATCTCTCGCTTATGAACATTTCTCTTAATAATAATTTAAAAATAATTCAGCAGACAATGTTATTTTATTTATGCAAACTGGATGTTTGCCTTACTTGGTTTCTGCTGTCTGATACTGGGCATCTGAAAAAAAAAAAATGGCACTATAATTGTGGTTGTCATTGATCCTCTGCCTTTTGGTAAAGATTAAAATGCTCCATCTAAACAGATCAGCTTAATCTGATTTTCTCTCTGTCCACTTCTATCTTCCCTGCTTTCAATTTCTCACTGAAACTAAGCAGTGTCTTTTCTCCTCTTTCCATGCAATCAAAACTAAATAATCCAATATTTATGAGGTAGTGGCAGGGCATAACAGTCATGTAAACTAATGAAGGGAGGGAGAAAAGTACAATTGGATGAGAAATCCTGTAGCATAGATAACAGAATAAAAACAATCTACTTCTCTAAATTGGTTTTGGTTACAAGAAAAAATTTACCAACTAAGGCAGACATCTGAAGAATGCTGGAAGGTTCATTGGCTATTTACCTGTTGGAAACAAACTGAAATAGCTCGTTTAAGCTAAATTCTTTAATTTAACAATGACCTCTGCAAAACAAAATATACAAGATTGATTTTTTTTATTTATTTATTTTCTTTTTTTAATTTTTTACAGCTTAACCCTTTGTGAGCTGTTTAAAGCCAAAACATATTTCAGATTGTGGGAGGTTGTTTACAGTACAGTGTTCCAAAGTGGTCCCTCATCTAGGTACTGACAAAGCTCGGTACTGCTTAACTTCAGTGATCAAACAAGAACCAATGTTTTCAGTGTAATTTGACTGTAAGCCCAAATATATACAAAAATAAATAAAAAAAAAAAAAAGAAAGATGAAATCTTTCTGGTTCATTACTTTCAATGTAACATATCTGAAGAGAATTTATGACACCTAAGAATATATAACATTATAAGAAATGATTTATGAAAATTGCTAGGAAGGTTCAGTCTGTGACAAGCCAGAAAGTTTTTCTTGTCAGAATCCATCTTACACATTTATAAATCTACCATTCGTCTATTCATTGAATACTATTGCCATATCTGGTCGGATGTTCCTGCTATTTCTCTGAAGGTTCTTGACAAAATTTAAAGAAGAGTCTGCAATGTAATCACCCTTGACTTGGCATCATGAATTTAGTCACTTTCTCAACAAGGTGACGTGGCTTTCCTTCGTCTTTTCTACAAATATTTTCATGGCAACTGCTCTGACAAACTTTTTTTCCGCTGGTGCCCCATCCATGTGTATTAAAGTATGGTACTAGACTGGCATCTAGGTCTCATCCTTTTACCATTGAAATAGTTAAATGTAACTGCAACATCTACTCCAACAGTTTTTCTCGCACTTCCCACCTGTGGAACTCCCTGCTATTTACTTGCTTCCCTGATAATCTCCAAAAATTTCATCTTTTTGAATCCCATCTATATTTTAACCTTTCTTCAATACCTACTGTACCCAGTTTTTTCTCTTACTGTAACCTGAAATGATTTATAAAAAAAAAAAAACTCTACATGATTGATTTTTGACATTACAATTAAAAATGTAACAATGATGTGTTTGTTATCACATTCATTTAGTACAAATCTATTTTATTATAAGCAGACAAATTGGTAACATTTTACTTAAATCTGAACTTTATTATGTCTTGCTATTTAGAACATCATGCTCATCTTAATTCTTATGCTAACAGTAGTTCAGTTGATGTACTCTCTGGCTTTCTACAAGTATCTGTAATTCTACTTGATAATCTTCTTAGAATTTCAAAAAACAAACAGATCAAGATTGACTATAAATATACTAAGTGTGTGGTTTGCTTAAGTTCTTACCCATCTAATCCTTTCTGCATCATCTGTGGCATACCAGTAACAAGACCTTTAATCAAAATATCCAGCAATGGATAGAGTACAAGAAGAATAGATTCATGCCATTATTTTTACAGAAATTATATAAAAAATTGTTATTGTGAATAACTTACAGGTCAAACAGAATTCACAGCAAATATTCATAGCTACTAAAATTAACATTAGAGAAAAGAATGATGAATACACTTGGACTTTTAAACCAAAAAAAGAAAAATCAATTTTATTGCCTTATTTGCTTTCTTCTGTCTCCCCATCTCTTCTTTATTACATTTTTATTTTTTGCATTTGAAGCAGAGCTGGCAAAATAAAATTATTTAAGAAAGAATTCCCATGTACTTTTAGTACTTTTGTACTTTTAGTACAATGACAAATAACCTTGAAAATTGTATAAATAAAAATAAGATTTGAACTTACCAAAATCAGAAAGACTAAGGGTTATAATTTCTGGATCATCATCATAAATACCTGAAAGAAGAAAACAAATTTTAGACTTAAACATTCTTCAGATCAAAAAAAAAAGAAAAAGGAATACAAATTCAAAAAGGTTCAAAGAGGTAAAAATGAACCAGTTTCTGATGCCATCATTTACAATGGATACAGTTTTTTTGTTTTTTGTATTTTAAAGAGATGTTTATAAATACTCACACTTTTTTCCTCCCTATAATGGGCTCATCATAAGCATAATCACAAGATTATGATTGATGGCTTTGCTTTCTACAAGATATCGACCCATTAGAGTTTATTTAAAACCAGAAAATATTTTTTTGATTTTAAGATTTTTTTTTTCTAAGAGATAATAATGGTTTAGTAACATAAGTCTTCCTAATCAACACATACCTGGAGGGGTTAGAGGTGAATTCATACCTTTCCCTTTATACTGCAAATAAGTGAATATAATGAATCCAATGAGAATTGAAACTCAGCTCTCTGATTAATAATTGCAAGTCATTATCCATTACACCACCCACACATCCAAGCTTACAGAATCTGGTATTTCCAAATGATCCCTCATCTAGTTACTGACCAGACTCAAAATTGCTCAACTTTGGTGATCATACAGGAAATGGGGTTTCAACATGATGTGACCATAAGCCTCAGTAAACTTCAAACATTTGTTCATATATATTAGTTGCAGATCAAATATGGATCAGAATCCGATAGGATAAGAAGATAAACGAACAGGAAAAGTTAATCAATCTAACATGATTCCTTTTTATTTGATTCCCATCTATCTCAGTTTGTTCATATCTATCTACCTATGGTCAGGTAAAAAACAAGTAGGAAATGTTTATCAATCTAACATGTTTCACTTTTACTAAAGCTTTGTCAGAGATTGAAAAAACTGACAAAAAAACAAGACTTTGTATTTTAAATTTTGTTTGGATCAATTCTCATTGGTCAGTCATTTATCTTGGGCATTAAATCATAATTCAATATGTAAGTTTTTAAAAATTCTAATGTCTAAATGGGAATCGGGTGGTAATATATATTTGCAATTGTGTATGTGTGTCTAGTAGAAGTTTTCATGTTTTCACTTTGTGTGGTCACTCAGTATAGTAGGGTAGTATTCTGTTAACCTCCTAAGATTGTTTTTATGTATGTGTTGTTTGTAGAGCAATATAAGTTACATTCTTCAAAAATGGATTATGTTTATAGTTGGTAATAATGTTATTAAGGTTTCAAGGTATTTTCTCCTTAAAAAAATTGTTTTTGTTTTTTTTTGTTTTTTAATAAGGGTGAAATTAGTAAAATCAAGATTATGGCTAGCATCATTCGAGCGTAATACCAGTCAAAATGTTTGACCAAATGTAAATCTCGCTTGTGTCCTTTGAGAATCAATTCAAACAAAATTGAAAAACACCAAAGTTCTGTCTTTTTGTTTGTTTTCTCTCAATCTCTGATAAAGCTTTAATAAAAATAAAACATGTTAAATTGATAAAGACTTCCTATTAGTTGTTTAATCTTTGTGCAATGCATAACAAAATTGGACAGTAGTCCTCAAGTGCACCAACACACACACACACACACACACACACAAAAGAAAAAGATATCGACTAAAGAAAAGTAAGGGCACTTAGAATATCTTGAAAATCATCAGTGTGGGGCAGCATACATTTCATGCAGAAAGCTGTTCCTGAAGCACTTTGTCCTAGAACTAATAGAACTAAAATATTATCAAAGGAGAGCAGCGAGCAGCCAATTATTTTCTGGGAAACATCTATAATACTTTGAAGGGCTCTCTTATCCGCTGCTGAGTAGATGCCATATCAAACAGTGATGCAGTAGGTAAGCACACTTCCAATAGATTCAATAAACAGAGAGTAACAGCTGAAACAAGTGGTACTGGGATGTGTAATATCTTTCATGTTTTCTGCTCTGCTGTAACAATAAGAATCAGAAATGTCCTATAAGGCTGGCAGCAAGCAGCCTACTATTTTTCTGTAACACTTGAAGGACCATCTATATCAAATGGAGATGCCGTACGCCAACGCACACTCAATAGATCAACCATAGAGGGTCATCAGCAGTTCCCATTGTAAATTATTTTCTTCTGAGAATTCTCAGTAAATAGAGTCAAAGCCGGAAACTGAAAAAATGCTATCTTGAGGTACTCCTACTTCCTGCCTGTGTATCTGATGTTATTCTTCTATTTCATACTTTGAATGTTTGGTTTGATAGCAAGTTCTGGATGAATATAGACATTCTTTTTTATTCCCATCTTGTGCTGAGTGCCAAAGGCTTTTTAAGATCGAAGAATATTGAAACCACATGGTTATCTTGAACAAAGTCACCACAAATAAAGGATTCTAGCCATACAAGTTGATCATTGGTTTCTTGGGGTTTTTTTTTTGGGGGGGGGGGGGTTCAGAATCCACTTTGGTAACTAGATAAGAGATTGTTTCTCTCCAGATACCACATTAGCCAAGCATTTACCATTCTCTTCATCTTGCAAACGAAACTTGTTAGTTCAATATGTTGGTAGTTTGTGGGGTTACAATAGTCTTTGTCAGGTTTAGGAATTGGGATAAAGACAGACCCAAGCTACGATTTCGTAAATTTGTTTCAGCACCAAAATTCATTGAAGATCTGGAGAAGTATTAAGAGATTTTTCTGGCAGGTGTTTTAAAAATTGGGAATGAATTTCATCTAGACTGGTTGCAGAGTTTTTACTTTTCTTTATGGAGTATTTTAGTCCTTTCATAGTAAAAAGGATATTGTATTCTTCTTTAGTCCTTTCATAGTAAAAAGGATATTGCATTCTTCTTTAGTCCTTTCATAGTAAAAAGGATATTGCATTCTTCTTTAGTCCTTTCATAGTAAAAAGGATATTGCATTCTTCTTTAGTCCTTTCATAGTAAAAAGGATATTGCATTCTTCTTTAGTCCTTTCATAGTAAAAAGGATATTGCATTCTTCTTTAGTCCTTTCATAGTAAAAAGGATATTGCATTCTTCTTTAGTCCTTTCATAGTAAAAAGGATATTGCATTCTTCTTTAGTCCTTTCATAGTAAAAAGGATATTGCATTCTTCTTTAGTCCTTTCATAGTAAAAAGGATATTGCATTCTTCTTTAGTCCTTTCATAGTAAAAAGGATATTGCATTCTTCTTTAGTCCTTTCATAGTAAAAAGGATATTGCATTCTTCTTTAGTCCTTTCATAGTAAAAAGGATATTGCATTCTTCTTTAGTCCTTTCATAGTAAAAAGGATATTGCATTCTTCTTTAGTCCTTTCATAGTAAAAAGGATATTGCATTCTTCTTTAGTCCTTTCATAGTAAAAAGGATATTGCATTCTTCTTTAGTCCTTTCATAGTAAAAAGGATATTGCATTCTTCTTTATTGTTTGAAGTGAGTGTGAATTATTCTTATTTCATCTCGTTTTTATATTTTTAAAATTTAGGAGTATAGTGATTTATTGTGGAATTTCTTTGAAATTCTGTTACTATTAGATTAGCTATTTAGGATACATGGATCAGATGATTCTATTATAGAGACTATAATTTTACCAGTTTGATTCGGGTCCTACAACTCCACATTTTGCTGTTTGCATTAAAATCTTCCTTTAGTAAAAAGGGAGTGGGAAGTGGGTCACTTAACCTTTCTTATTCAGTCTGTTTTTTATAGGAATATAAATTGAACATAGCTATTGTTCAATGTATTGAAGCTTTTACTGCCATGGACTGTAGATTTGTGTTTAATTGTAGTTTTTCATGGGGTATTAATTTTTTTAGCCAATATTAAAGAATCCCCACTTGATCTATTCTCTAGTGTTTATTTTGTAGTAAGTTACATATCCTTTAAAGGAGATATTGTTTCTTTGAGAAACGTTTCCCGCAAGCATACTATATTTGGATTGTAATCTGTAAGAAGTTGTTTGATTTCTTCATATTTAGTAATTATTTTATTTTCATGAGTGGATTTTATAGGATGACTATGTTTTGATTTTTGATTATCTATTTCCATATAGTCCATACTTTCTACACTGTTTGTTTTTGAACTTCTTCACAAAGTATTTGTATGTTCTTGATTATTTGGGTTTTCCTTTTTTTTATTATCTTTATATGGATTGACATCCTGTTTATTTGCTGTTAATTCTGTTTTTTTGTTTTAGATTTCAATTTTGTTTTGTATTGAAGTTTGATCTAAGTTTTTTCTGTCAGTTTTCTGTTTGTGAAATTTTTCATTTGAGAAGTTTTGTCATTGAGAGGTTGTTGTATTTACATTGTGGATAGTTTTGCTCAGTGGTTGGGGTTGTTTACAATCAGTTTCAATGTTTTCAATATTTTTTTAATTCTAGAATTAAAAATGTTAGTTCTTGTATTTCATATAATTAGATTTTCATAGGTAAAGTTTGATGTGGCTGGGGTAATTTTTGTATATGATGGTGTTGGAATTTGTTTCAATGATTTTCTTTGCTTTTGAGTAGGGAATTTTTTGGTGTGTTTAATTTTTAACATAGCTTTCTTATTTCCAGGTTCTGCAGTACTTGAAAGTTACCCTATGAATTTCTTTTTACAATTAGGGCATTTGGTTTCATTTGGGCATGTCATCACTGTGTGGTTAGGATCGTTCTCCCTACATTTTCCACATACAGACTTCCTTGTACATTTATTCTTACCATGTCCATATCTTTGGCAGTTAAAGCATCTTAATAGAATTAGAATATGTTTTACTTTGGAAACTGTATATCGAAATTTTATTTTCTGTGGTTGTTCTGGTGCATAAAAACTAATGATACAAGTGTTGGTAGCTATAATTCTATTTTTTTTTTCAAATGGATATTAGTTTTTTCATACATAATGTTTTGTTTTTGATAGAGTTATTGTTCTTAATTTCCTCTAGTGTACACAGTGAGAGTTCAGCACTTCTCACAATACCTTTGGAGGAATTTAAAAATTTGTGCAGAAAGACCCTTATCTTTATATCATGAAATTTGGTCATCCTTGGTTTTTCCTTGTTTTCTTATGACTTCTATCGGTAATGTATTATTTCTAGTTTTTTTTTTTTGTTTTAACTGTTTTTGAAGTTCTGAGATACTAAATTTTTTCTATCACAAAAGGTGACAACTTCATTATTAGTTTGTCTTCTATTAGTTCTATTACTTTGAATTTAAAAAGTTAATACTTTATGATTATTATTAATCGGCCATGCTCCCCACCCATCTCAAAGCTGCATATGAGGGAGATGATGAGGGAGGAAATAACATTTGCCTTATTCTTCCAGGGCTACATAAGTGGTATACTCAAACATGGGGAGGGTTCCAAGCACCTGTTATATCCAGGAACATCCACCCAAGTATGAGCTTTTCTCAGGAGGTTGAAACAGTGATGTCAGATTCCTTTGTTCCCAATCTGATTGACCCTACAGCCACTGCTTACTATGTTTGGTGCTTGATATGGTAAAAATGAGCACATTTTGTTTGTTTTGTTAGTTTGAATTAGGGTTTTGACATGAGCAGTCATGGACTGGGCCTCTCCTACTACCCATCTAGCTCAAGTAGGGGCTAATGTGGCGTGTTAGAATTTAGGAGTATATGTATAACCCAACTTCTAAAACCCTCAATCACTAGGATCCTGTCCTCAAGCATCACAAGTTGCCACACATGGAAACAGGTGGCCTTCTTGGCATTTTTTTACCCCTTGCAGAGGTGCAGTTGGCATATTTTTAAACCCTGCAAAAAAGGCAGGATAGTAGCCAAATGCCAGACTGGCAAAATGGTGTCTGACATGAAAGTGTATATGAAGCAAAAGTGCTTTATTTGAATGCAGAAAAAAATGCACCCATTAGTATTTACAAAAAATTGCACCCACTGACATTTATTAATGATAGATGAATATTAACCAAGACCAAACAGTGAGCACAGTTAGGCCACAAGTAGTTGTTGTGACAGTGAAAAGCTATGTTTTGGGTGGCTATGCACAGCTGAAAATCCACAAAAATGCAAAAGTTGGAATCAGTTCATCTGGCAGATCATGATCAGGGAATTGTTTACCGGGCTGAATGTCAGCTTTAATGCATTAAAAACAGTTGTCAATGTTGAAGTATCATGAAGTTGGTGCCAGATGTTTCTCACAAGTGGTCAGATAAGAACATAAACACCACCAAATTCAAATATCATGACCTGCTGAACTACTATGTGTTTGAGTTTTGTTTAATGGCATATCAACTTCTGTGGGTTATTTATTGCCAAAAAGGTGGAGTTTTAAGACATTTTTTTTAATGTTTGATTATAATGAAAAGGTTGGTTTAGTCAGATTTTAATGAAAATTTTTTTGCTTTTATTTTAGAAAACTGAAAATGTCCTCTGGTTTTGCATTCAAAAATGTTTTGCTGAGAATCTTTTTTTCTTTTAAAAATGTGTTATGGTAATGGTTTTTTTTCTTCAAAAATGTATATTTATCTATAAAAATCTATTTTTATGTATATATTTCTCTAAAAGTGTATTTTTATACTTTCATAGAGTTTTGACCCCAGTTTGAGGATTAACTATTTGCCCATAGCTGGGACCCTAACAGGTGCTATCATACAGGGTCAGGGTGAATCTGAGAACAACAGCAATTAAGAGGTGATTCCATGCTCCTCACACCCTCCCAGGACTGAACTACTATGAGATTATGATGAATATTCCCTGAATCACATCATTACTGGTGATGACAATGTCATCACTATAAGCCAGAATCAAAATGACAATTTAAGGAATGGTGATATGTGAATTCCCCATCAAAGTAAAAGTTCCAGAGCTATCAACAGAGATTATCCTACTTGATTTCCTGGAACCTGACCAAACTATCATATCTAATCATTGCTTCACCATACTGTCAAAGGCGGAGAACTGAATTTTCAACTTTAAGCTAGAGAAAAATGTAACCTTTCACTTACATCATGATAATATGTCAGGTCATGCACCAATATGAAGTCATTGCAAAAAAATAGTAAATTTAGCTGTCCATCTGTACAAATGGAAAAGTTTTGGTTTGGCACCTATCTGTTCATGCCAATGAAAAATGGACTATATAGACAATATTTTTCATCTATCTTAATCTAAACTTATTTATAAATGGAACTGTGTGTGTGTGTGTGTGTGTGTGTGTGTGTGTGTGTGTGTGTATGTCTGTGCATTACCTATAGACTCCAAAACAGCTGAACCGATTTTCTTGAAAATTTACACAGTTGCACTATAAGCGTCTGCGATTGTTCTTAGCTAGGTTTTATGTCGAGGTACCCCCAATAAATATCAAAAATCAATAATCGAAAAAAATCGGGTTATAGAAGGAGTGGTCCAATTATAATCAAATTTGATACACTCATAGACAAAGATATAAGAAATGATATTCAGAAGTTTCAAGGCTGCAGTTCTTACAATAGTGCAGAAAATCGATAATATATATATATAAAAGGCAAGATGTTTGTGTGTGTGTCTGTTTATCTGTCTGTATGTCCTTTATACAAATCCACAATTTTTATCCGATTCTCACCAAACTTCACACAAATATTCTTTAGGCTGAGTCTGAGCTCCAGGACTATGGATTAGTTTTAAAGCTTTCATTACACCCAATCAACGCCAGGCTATACTGCTAGTATATAATAATTGTATGTATGTGGACATTGAAGTCAACACCCAGCAGCAACAATGTTTCATACTTAAGCAAAATCATCAAGCCATGTTGCCACTGGGTGTTGACCTCAATGTCCACTTTTATATTTACATATGCTCTATCCCTGATATTGAGCATTTTAACCCACATATATATATTTCCAATTTATTATATATCTTGTCTTTAAAAACTGTTCTTGATATGTCAAAATTTATATAGTGTTATCTCATTAAAGAGAAAAACATCAGATATGGCAATATTATTCGATGAATGGACGACAGGTAGAGTCATAAGTGTAGAAGATAGAAAATGACAAATGTTCTGCCACAACCCAGTGAACCAACTTTCTGTGCAGTAGAGATATCAATTGACTTGATATAGTCACTCCACTTTATGTCAGTGTGTTGCCCTCCTGGAGTTTAGCATCAGCCATTTTGATATCAGGCAGAAAAGATTATCTGTGAAGATTAAAGGAAAACAGTTTTATTTTGGAGGTATTGAAGTTTACAAGTCATTTCTTGCCCCAGTTAACTACTCATTTGAGGTTCTTTTCAAGATCAGTTGCCATGTTTACTTTGTTGAGCCTATTGAACTAGCTAATACCGGAGTAAATGAATATTCAAGAAATCTTCAAGAAGAATATGCGTTCTCCAGCATGATTTGAACCTGCATAATACTGGGCAGAGAGAACCATCATTATATCTGACATGGTTTAGACTGACTCAGCAATGAAAAATTTTTGCCAATCAGAAAAGGCTAAACCCTGCTAGAGAGCACATATTTTTGGTTTATAAAATTTCTCAAATATTCATGCCAGTAAGCAAAAATAAATATACTGTTTAATAAATAAAGTGTCTACTGAAATATAAGTAGACACTAAAAACAGGACAAATATGATTAAAGACAGACATTTTGTGTCAATTTTAATGATCAAGTTTTTCAAATTACAAATGATCAGAAATCTGTCAGCAATTGCCCTAAGTTCATTTCAGAAGAAATATGGTTCAAGCTTTCAACTTTAAGTTATCATCATACCAAAATCGTATTAACAGGCTAATGATTATTGAAGCGCAACTCATATAATAAAAACAATCATCTATAAATAAGAGCCAACATCCTCAAATATTTATAAACAAACAAAATTAAAATGTAAAAAAAAACAACAAACCACACATCACAACACTAACCATTTATTTGTCTACCTACCATGATGAGGACTTAAGAAAGTCGAAAACTTGAACTATTTCTCCCAAAATGAACTTCAGACAATTTCTGACAGGATTTCCTGCTTGTCTGAGAAGAATCATTCCTAACTTGGAAAAGTTAATCAAATTAATCAACACAATATGTCTGTTGTCATTAATAATATTTGCCTTAAAGAACATTTACTGCATAAATATGTGTTTGTGTGTTAGAATTGTATATTTGGGCAGAAATCTTTTATGCAGGTTTCATTAAAAATAGAAAAATTCAACACTTAATAATATTGATTATGAACAGAGCAACAATGTGCTTACCATGTTCAAAACATTTGAAACAAACATAACTCCACACACATAAACACTACATATATTCAGTTACATGCAAAAGAAAATTCATCCTTGAAAATGGCTAAAATTATACCCAAAAACACTGAGAAAAAACAAAACATTTGGACAATTTTTATATAATTTATGTTTTGAAAAGAAAAAAATTATAAGATCACATGAAAAACTATAAAATCTTAAAAAAAAAAAAATGTAATACCTTGTCTGTCATTTTTAAACATATACTAACTCCATTTAAGAAAATGTTTATTGACTGTTGAAATCAGGTAACATATGGTCTCAACTAAACTGCTGTTGTAAGAGAAGCCTGTGGGGGAAGGAAACTTACAAGCTGTTTACAATGATTTTTTAAAAACTTTTTGCTGTCCTTTATTATTTGAACTGATTATCAGCTAGGAAAATCTATAGATAAAGATATTTACAACATTCTCCAGATGATATATGTATATCATCTGAAGAAGCTCAAAGCATACAACAGCCAAAACATTGCGAATATGACAATAAAGATGAGGACAATAGTCCAAACAATTAGTGTAAATAATTACAATATCTCATTTCAGAAATATAGACAGATATTGAAGGTGAATATGATAAAGATGAGGACAAAAGTCTGAACAATATAATGTAAATAGTAACAAAACTTCATCTTAGAAATATAGACAGATATCAAAAGAAAAAAGATATTTACTTTTTTCTGAGAAAACTGACAAAAATTGATTATAAAAAACAATGTTACATTATATAAACGATCTATAAAAGGATGGCTTGTCAGTCTGCATTTGATCCTTATTTAGTGATCTATTCTTGTGGTTTTGAACCACATTAAGTAAAATGTCTTTATTTTTAAGAACATTTATAAGCATGTTATAAATTTTACACACTAACTTTTTATTTTCTTTTTAGTGAGTTATGCATGAAAATTTAAAAAAAAAAATCTTCAAGAATATATCTTAAAATTTGTATGCAAATTTGAAGTAGGCTTAATGTTTACCCAAATGATACAGACCAAAGTTAGACTAGGTTTTTAAATACAAGAGACTTATATTTCTTTCCTTTTTTTTTTTTTTAACTTCACCTCATTCAATATTCTATTATTAAATGTAAATAGGTGGGGATCTTAAGTCATTCAACAGTGTAGCTCAATAAATATATTTAATGCAGAAATCAAAAATATACAAGAGCCAATTCATAAGATTTACAAACAATAGAGTAATGTTCTAAATTAGTAAATAATGACTCTTAATTAAAGACACTATCTTCACCTATGACAATTTTTGGCACTCACATGTCTCAAAAATGCACATTTTTACAGATCAACACATCCCCACAAGTGGCTCAAGACTGCTGGAGAATAGATGTTCTTATCAAACCAGCATCTCTAGATAGATTGCAAACCAAGGATGAAATTTATCTGCCAGTTATGAATTCAGAATTGTCCTCCTTGACTAGTTGCCAAACAAGGTTAAAGATCCCAGTTTGCTCTTCTATTTAACACACAGGTTGGGGAGAGAGAAGACATATTCGTATTTTTCCTAAGGGTAATTTTAATCCAATGTACTTGGCTCACTGATTTCTTTCCAAGCCATCAAACATTACACTACATGCATATCCTTATTGATATTAAAATCAATGTTGATACTAAAAGAGAAAAAAAGAAAAATCAGACTAAACACATTTATTTAAAGAAATCCATTGTTCATTCTACTCCATAGTAAAAATCATTAGCAAGTCTACAAAAATCTCCTAAGCCAACTAAGCATAGAAATAAATACAATATGGGAACCAGTAATAAGTGCTAGAAAAAATCATTAGCATGAAAGACTGCAATATGAGCTCTGGTAAAAAAATGCTAGAGAAAATCATTATCATCAAAAATTGCAATATGAACTCTGGTAAAAAAAAAAAAAAAAGTTCTGAGGAATCAGGTTTATAAGTACCAGAAATTCACATGCTGTTGTCCTCAAGGACCCATGACCAAGTGGATATAGACATTGGTTAATTCCAGTGACTTTGAAAGAATTGTGAGTTCATTACCAGGCTACAGCAAATAACTTAGAGAGTTAAATGAAAGAGAAATAGCTACACAGCTACCAGAAGTATCATCACACATAGAATTAGAATGATATACCCCAGGGATTGTAATAAAGGGTTCATTCAAAATTTCTGGCATCTGAAGAAAACCGAAACATCATAAACATAGCAGTGAAGATGAGGACAATAGTCCAAATAGTGTAAATCTCAGAAGTAAAGACAAATATTAAGTTGTATATAGAATCTACAAAATACAGGCTTGGAAATGAAAACAGAATATCCTTTCACATTTCATCATGCAGCATGTACATATAGCCTGAAGGTAGTGTTATCTAAGCAGCATATATTCACACTGACAAATCCACTCTGTAAATACACAATTGAGATCAATTTTTTGCTGTGCATTGTTTTTCTAATTTTTAATAATTTCTGTTCATCACTTTCAGCATAAAACTTTAACAATTTCTCCTTTTGTTTCCTTAGGTTGGATATGACGTTTATCCAATCAGTCAGCCACTTTACATCTACACCCCTCTCTAGTTTTTCCAACAGTTTGACTGTGATATTGATAAATATAAAAGCTTTCTTTTTTTTCTTTTCACTAGCCATATGGATATCTGCAAGACTTTTTGACATTTTACAGAGCATGAAAAACTTGGCAAGTGGTGTTGTTGTAACATTGGGACCTCAGAGGGTTAAGCAAACAAAAAAAGGAAAGAAAAAAACGAAGGAAGAGGAAATAGTCTACAAAATGGATGATAATTATTAAAATTCACACAAAGTTGGATAGAAAAATTAAGAAAATCAAAATCAAAATGCACTGAAAAATCATATTTCAAAATAATAAATGAACTCCTGAACTGTTTCTAGGAGAATCAAACCAAAATTTAACTAGATGGAATTCAGTAAAATTGAGCAAAGCCACCCTTACTAATCCTTCCACCAATAAGAAAGAGACCATCAATATATCCTCAAAGATATCAAATAGAAAAACTATCTATTGTCAAAGAAACCCAGGTGGTCACCAAGATAATATTTAAGGTGAGGAAAAACATCTGGTTTGAATTGGCCATGATGTGACATTTGACAAAATTCTTATAATCAATATTAAGATTCTTTTGGTCTTGTTGACCAAAAAACACAAACAGAAAATTTTTTTTTTATTATTACTAAAGAGATTGGAAATATCTCTTTTCCTTCCAACAACTAAATAACTCTTGATATTGACTGGCACAGTGTGTGTGTGTGGGGGGTGGGCATATTGATGGGCTTCAAACAAGTCCTTAGCTTTGGGGAATCACAGCATGAGACAAGCTGATGAAGAAAGATTAATTACTGGAAAATCCCTTTTTACTTATGCATTCTGAATATTTGGATTTGTCATGGAGATGGTGTGTCAGCCCTTGGAGTGGGCTGAGGTTAGATGCTGAGAAAGTGGGAGAAGGAAAAGAGCAAGATTAACACCATCGATAAAAAGTGACTGTGCAAGAAGTGAAGCAAGCTTAAGTTAAGGTGTGGCTTGAATCCTCTTACCACTCTCAAAAGGTAACTAGCCAACCCCTAAATTTGGAAAATTACTTAAGTAAACATATCTTAAAAATATCAAATTTTATAAAAAAATAGTTGATGCTAATGATGGAAAGATAACTGAACTCAGACCCTGGTCAACCCTAGATGAAGGACTCCAAAAAGCTGGAACTGCCATGAAGATCAGACATTAGAAATTTAAATTAATGATAGCACAAGCTGCAAACTCCAAAAGGGAATTCCAGTGTCATTTAATTATAACAAAAAGTGGAAAGTGTTAAACTCACTGTAATCAACAAATCATATATGAACCAAATAATTTTTTAATTTTTAATCCAATTCTTTATTCCAAATAATTTTTTGTATAACTCCTTACTGTTAAACTGTTCTTCACTCGAGTTTACTTCACCAGTAATGTTCTCACCCTGAGACCAAAAACACAACATGACAAAAAAGTGAAGGATCATGAAGCAGACAAACGCCAGCTAGATTGAGTGGAACTATGATTATCAACATGATACCAGAGACACATCAGCAATGCATTAACAAGTGAGGAATTAGCCAGATGGTAACCATGGTGGTTATGAAGACCTATGTGGAAGACGCAGGATTACATTATTAGTTGCTGTTGACCAGGATAGACTAAGAGCTACACTGCGATGATCAACTGGTGCCAATGTAAGCTATATAACTGGGCTGGGGAACGCTTACCCAGGGCAGATGAGGTCACTTGTAACAGCTAAACATCACCTAAGAGCTTTCCCAGTGTTTTCCAAAATTTTTAATTTGTGGCAGCACCTTTCAGATTTTGGACTTTCAGATAAAGGATACTCAACCTATAAGATAAAACTCAACACATTATCTGAAACGGCTATAAACTACAATTTATATTGACAGGTAAGTTTTTAGCACTCATCTCTTGAGACCAAAAAAATTAAAATAAATGTTCTGATGAAATTAATCTAACAAAAAGAAAGATAAGTGGTACAACCCAGAAACAAATTGTTATCAGGTTAGAATCATAAAAATGTACAGGGCTGAAAAGTAAACTATACAAAGTGTGGTGATGGACAGGACATGTCACCATAAAGTCAATATACATAAACTGCACATCCAAACAATATATATATATATATATATATATATATATATATATATATATATATATACCCTCAAATACATGACATATTAGCTTATGAATATATCCCCACACACACACACACACAAATAAAAGCCATATACACACACATGTACACAGAATATACAAACAACCGCATACATGTCATGCAGGTGTTGTATTTTTCATCTGTACAAGTTACTAACCAAGGAAAGTTCTTTAAGGATTTTGTTTATTTTTATATATTTTGGACTATTTTTCTGGTTTCTAGTAAAACTTTAAATGCAAATCATCTAATGTCTGAATAATTTTTGCTTTCATAAACTATGATCAAATAGTTTTAGTTGATAATATCATGGTTAAATGTATATATTGGGTTTTTATGTATTCTGTTCATTCCATCTTTTTTCAAACTATATATTATAATGCTTTTATCACTATTATCTTTGTTTATATTCTTTTTCGCATTGCAAATTTGAAATACAAAAAAAAAATCAGCAGCAAGTCTGGGTGTTGACTTCAATGTCCACTTTTATATTTACATATACTATATCCCTGATATTGAGCACTTTAACCCATCAATATAACATACTTTAAAACTGTACACACATACAAAGGAAAAACTTAACAAATCATCAAAAATGGTCATAAATTATAATTTATTTCAATGGGTAAGTTTTTAACACCTATCTCATCAAACCAAAATTACCATGGTCTGATGAGACAGGTGTTAAAAACTTACCCATTGAAATAAATTATGATTTATAACCATTTTTGATGATGTGCTAAGTTTTTCCTTGATGTGTATCATATTGCTCTGTATACTATACAGAGATCTCTCTTTATGGATCCATCTTTTTAATATTTTATATTAAAAAGACCTACTTACTACTTAGAATATCTTTTCTACTTACTAATTTCATATATATATATATATATATATATATATATATATATATACACACACACACTTGTTTATCATATGTAAAGCCCTAAGTGCCTTCCAAAGCACAATGGTCAGCAAGCACTCATAAGGCAGATAATTACTCTGAACTCACATGACCAAACAAAACATATAAAACAGACAAGAACTGGATCTGATTGAGACACATACACTGAAAACAAATAAGACACACTTGAAAACTGAGAAAAATTATGAGGAAAAAAGAAAGAAATATTAAAAAAAAAAAAAAACAGTCCAGAAAATATATGTAGTTTTTTTCGTCAAATACTAATTGAATCAGTTAAGTTAAATATATAACATACGCTTGGGTGATTATGTCCCTTTCGATCCATGACTGACTTGGCAGAAGATTTTCCAGCAGTAGTTTGCCAATACTTAATCCATCTCTTCCTCCAGCTATGGGTTAGATTGCAGGAGAGATTGGGTTCTATAGCTTTGGTTGGCAATCAATCTACCACAGAAAAAAAATGACAACCTACTGTGGGAAAATCTCCTGCTTAGTAATGGACTGACAAAAACATGATCACCCAAGTGTCTATCATCACATATGGCACTTAACTGACTGATAGATATATGAATTCAGAAATGAATAAACCACAATTTAAGACTATGAATTTTTTTTATTTTAATTTGTTGTATTCTTTAAATTATGTGAATTGTTATTTCTGTAGAGTAAAGTGGCCATGGTTAAATATAATTGACAGAAATGCCTAACAAACAGAATTAACAATATCTAAACTTATTTATAAATGGAACTGTGTGTGTGTGTGTGTGTGTGTGTGTGTGTGTGTGTGTGTGTATATCCGTTACCTATAGACTCCGAAATGGCTGAACCGATTTTCTTGAAAATTTACACAGTTGTACTATAAGCATCTACGAGTGTTCTTAGCTAGGTTTTGTGTCGAGGTACCCCCAATAAATATAAAAAATCAACAATCGAAAAAAATCGGGTTATAGAAGGAGTGGTTTGATTTTAATCAAATTTGATACACTCATAGACAAAGATATAAGAAATGATATTCAGAAGTTTCAAGGTTGCAGTTCTTACAATAGTGCAGAAAATTGATAATATATATATATAAAAGGCAAGATGTTTGTGTGTGTGTGTGTGTGTGTGTGCTGCTATCTATATATCTGTAACACCGATAGACAAGTACACTATTCCAAATATAAACGACTTGAATTCCAAAGTCTTGGCGGATATTTTATGAGATTGGATTTGAGTGACACATATTTACTAATTATAAAACTCAGTAAGAGTCTGTTTAAATACACCGGCCTGCATTTTGGAATTGCCTCTTCACCAGGAATTTTTCAATGCACCATAGATCAGTTAATTCAAGGTATACCAATGATTGCTGCTTATATTGATGACATTTTAATCTCAGGCAAAAATATGAAAAGACATAATGAAATTCTGCATCTAACAATAAAAAGACTGTGATGTAGTCTTAGAATTAAGAAATGTCAGTTCAGGGAGTCATCAATAGTTTATCTGGGTTGCAGGATTGATTCCAAAGGAATTCATCCAACTCAGGATAAGGTTAATGCTATTCAAAGAGCACCAACACCAAAACATATATAAAAACTGTGCAGTTCTTTAGCTTTTGTTAATTATTACTGCCAGTATTTATATAATATCAGCACAGTTCTAACTCCATTGTATAAGTTATTACAAAAAGTTGTCCCCTAGAAATTGGGTATACACTAAAAAATTTGAATTTGAACAATCAAAATGGTTATCAATGTCAGCTGTTTTTTTGTTTTTTTTTAGTTTATTACAACCTTAAATTGAAACTTATATTGACTTTGGATTCATCTCCAGTTGGTATTGAGGTGGTTTTATCACATATTATGGAGGATAGAAGGGAAAAAAAACAATTTACTTTGCCTCAAGAACATTATCAAAAACAGAACAGAATTGTGCACAGATAGAACATGAAGCAGTAATTTTTGGAGTGAGCAAATTTCATGAATACATTCATGGCTGGGAGGTTACAATCATTACTGATCATAAGCCCCTGCTTGTGTTTTTAAAAGAGGAAAGAATTATATCACATACAGCAAGTACTAGAGTACAGCATTGGGCATTGGTACTCTCAAACTCCGACTATCAACTTGTATACAAACCCAGTTCAAAGATTCCTAGATGGACTAAATCAACTACAGGTGGAGGACTATTTTACACAATTACACTGTCTGGAGGAATTAGTACTCTCCATGACAACTTTAGATTCAACTCCTGTCATCGTGAAAACTGTTGCTTCGGATACATCCAGGGATTTCGTGTTATTTCAAGTACATAAGTGCATTATACCAGGATGGCTGTACAATGCATCTTAGGATTTTCGACCATACGCAAACAGGAAGGAAGAGTTAGCAGTACAACTGGGTTGTGCTTTATGGGGATCATCAGTTGTTATCCCCACAAAGTGTCGAGATACCTTGCTTAAAGAATTAGGTGAATGACACCCAAGTATTTCAGAGATTAATTCCCTTGCTCGTTGTCATATCAGGTGGCCTAATTTGGATTCAGACATTGAACTGTGTGTAAGTTGTGTTATATGCCAGGATAAGGCTAATACACCTCAGACAAGTGCATTATGCTCATGAGAATGGCCAGGAAGGACATGGTTTTCAGTGCATTTAGATTATGCAGACCCAATCAATGGCAAGTGGATTCTTGTGATAATGGATGCTCACAGTAAATATATAAACGCACATGGTACTACATCATCAACAGCATGGATGTTGTGGTGCACATTTGCCACACATAGGAGCCCTCATGTTATTGTGTCAGACAATGGCCACAGTTTAACTAGTGAAAAATGTTCTAAATTCCGCACCTTGAATGACATTAAACATGTTTGATGTTCTCCATATCACCCATTGTCAAATGAACTAGCTGAATATGCTGTACAATCTATCAAAAGTGGATTAAAAAAAAAAAAAAGATTTAGGTGATCTTAAAACTCAATTACGACATGTCCTGGCTCACTACCATCTTTTTCCACAAACAACAACTGATCAGTCACCAGCCATATTATTAATGGGTTGACAGTCCAGATCTTGGCTTGACCAGGTACATCCAGATCTATCCACTAATATCACCATGAAAATGAACAACACTAAAATGTTAGTGGATAAGAACCAACAGGAAAACTATTTGGGAGATGCTGTTAACGTATAATGATTAATTGGAGAGGGATGTTGTAACCAGGAACTAAGAAAATGGAAACACTGTTTCAACTATATTGTTGCGTGACTAAAAAAAGCAGGAGTATTGGTTTTGCAGTGAAGAAGTCACCAGACTAACTGCATTGACGGTGTTATTACAGACCCTCTCCTTACCAAGTTGTGAGTCTTTTTATTCTTTTACACTCTCAGTAGTCTTTTGCTTTTTAGTGGCATTATCGATTTTTTGAGATTATATATATATATATATATATATATCTTTTTTTTTATTGCTCCCACCCCCATAAATTTATGAACTTCTCCTCTGTTGTTACAGTACAGTATTAATATCAGTATTTAAATTAAGCAATGGTCTGTTTTCAACCAGCACCTGATGACTACATTGTACATGAAACTAGTTGTGCTACTGGTGAGGAAAATCAAAGGTTAATTTTTTTAATATATCTCAAAGAGATTACATTAAAATCTAACAGTCCTTCTGTTTACAAAGAGAAGGCTGTAGATGTTTAATGAATAAGATCTCTAAAACTTTCTAAGTCTGAATGTGATTGCTTTATGACAAAAATAAATAAAATTGAAAATATCTTGAATTTTCACAAATTACTCAAAATGTACATCTACTAAAGATGGATTACAACAAATTATCACACATACCCGTCAATATATGCACGGGCCCCAAAATTAAAAATTCTAACAATAGAATTAATAGACAGTATATGCTACGATGAATGAACTGTGCATCCAGATAAATATACAAGATGCAGAAGATCTGCACAACTAAACTTCCTGATTTCTGGCTAACAGACTTCTAACTCTTCACCAACCTGGAACTAAACCTGTTAAACTATCCTATGATGGATGTTTTAGAGATGGTCGCCAACAAAACCTTGAATTCCACCATCAATACTCTGAAGGAAGAGTGGATCAATAAGCCCAAAGAATTATTGGCTAAAAGTTGCACAGCTTTTTAAAATATGGAAACCTTACTGAATAAATTCTTTTGATATTATCTTTGTCTTTTATTGACAATCTTCTGTACAAAGAAACCTACTTATGCTTAATAAGTAAGTTTCAAAACTTGCAAATTTTCCTGTATATTCAAAAAGTTTCAACTTACCAAATTCTTCTTGATAGAAGGACCAACTCTCATAGTGCTGACCTCCATGGAAATCTTCCTTAAGACCTTCTTCTCCATGAAGGTCATATTTTTTTCTAAGTTGATCATCTTTAAGGACTTCATAAGCACGAGTAATTTTCAGAAATTTTTCATGAGCTTTGGGATCATCCTAAAAAAGAGTAATTGCAAAATGTAACATCTATAAACAATTTTTGTCTGAATTTAGGAGATGAGGAGTTATTATTTATACTGTATATTTGAACTACTGTCATCTTCTTTTGAATCACTATGTTTCGACCATTGTGCCATCCAGCCGTCCTCAGCTACCTATTGATCTGGGTAACCTACAGGGAATTCTGAACTGAACCCTTTATTTAATCTACAAGGTAGACTGTTCTCATTCCACTATTTATGTGAAGAGATATCACCTAATTCATATTTTTCAATCTCTGGGTCAGGTAAAGCGTATTTGCCCACAGTGGAAGCAGCAAGCAATAACTAAACAGTACTAAATAAAAATAAGAAATTTATTTACTATTTCAACAAAAAAAAAAAAAAAAAAAACTTTCAATGATAGTCATTTTTTTTGCCACACCTCATACTCTTGAGTATGTTTTAATCAGTTTTATCCAGTATTGAAAAGTTTAAATCAATATCATACTCTATAATGTACAACTCTGATGTAACAAAACACTGGTTTACTTTAACCAGGTCAGAAGTAGTAAAAATCCACTTCTCAGCAGGTTATCTTTATCTTTTCCCCATATTCTTATATCATTTACACAACAAGCTCCTCAGTGACCCTATACGTTGGCTGGATCTTGGGTCTTGTACAGAGTGAACAGTTGTTAAAAAGAATTTTTTCCTGTAAAACAGGATGAGAAAGCTAAGTAAATATTATCAGAAATAACTTTTGAAAATACCATTATCATAACCGTTGACTGATTGTCAGAGAAACAATGAAGTTATTAATCTATTCAACACAGCTTGTTTCAACAAACAAAAAATACTTACCGTTTTCTTATCAGGATGTTCAGATACAGCCAATTTTTTAAAGGCCTTTCGAATTTCTTTGGTGCTTGCTGATCGGGGCACATTCAAAATTTCATAAAAGTCCTGGTCAGCTAATGAAGAGGTTAATAGTTGCAAGCAAAAGAAGCTGACCATGAGCCATGATTGCCATGGTATCGTAGTCTTTACACTGACCAACATGGTCAAATTTGTAGAATGAAGGCAGTTCTTTGATAAACTTGTTTCAGGTCAAAAAGACCAAATATTCCTCAGATCATTTTCATAAAAACGAGTTAATCTATAAAACAAGAAAAAAAGAACAGGTTTGAATAAATAATTCATTTTTCATGTAAATAAAGATAAAATTTATTAGAAACAGAAATATAAGGTAAAATTCATTCATTTAATCAGTTAGCTCATTTTGCAGTAATGGGGTCACCACTCCCATCCATGGTGACATTCAAGGCAGAATAGTGCAATGGTTTGCTGGTTCCTTTTGCCCCAGGGATGTTGGGATTATCCCATCCCTCCTCTCAGAAGTTTAAGAGGCAAGACCTACAAGGCAGCGGATGGTTTGAATTCAAAGTTTTCCTTCTCTGAGACTGCAGTGGTATGTAGAGGCTGCATGCTGCCCACATTATCCCCTCCCTGCTGTACTAACAAGATCCAAGGAAATATAGGGCATTATATTTGGAGACAGCTTGGCTGCAGGAGTTGCCAGAAAGTTGTCAGCCAATAGATTTCAGGGCTCCACTCTGGGTTTTTTGTCTTTATTTCCTTAGCATTTTTCCAGTTTTAAATATGACTGCATGACAGCAGAGGTTTAACATCAGGGTTTTACACTACATAGATTGCCTTCTTGAGTTTTTGAATTCCATCTACACAAAGTAGCTGGTTATGAGGTGTCAGTTTTACATTGGCTTATGGATGATGACTTATTCTCCAGCCTGCTGCGACCCTTATCCCACAGACAACACACTGCTGGCCTCTTACTACTCTATTTTACTATGGCTGATGGTTGGACCAATTACATTTCTTAGTCCCACCATCTCAGACCTTCACAGTTAGGATCCAAAATGCTATGCTCCAAGGGTGGGGGTAGGGAGTTTGGAAATCATCCCCATTCCCTTTATGTTTCTTTGGTAAACTTCATGCAGACAGCTTCTTCCCCAGATGCTTCCCTGAACTCCATAATTTTAACCTCTTCAAGTCAGGGGGGCTCAGTCATTATCTATCCAACCTATCCTTTTTATATGAACTTCCTGCCTCCTCCTCACAAGAATTCCGTTCAGTAACTATCTACTTTGAGTGGAGCTTGGACCTTATATTGGGTGAACTAAAGTAAAACAAAATTAGAATTAAACAGACTTTAATGTGACGCTATCACATGACAAAAACAGTCAATTTTTATTGAATTTTTAAACAACATATTATTAGAAATAGTTTTGATTTGGCCAGCTATATGTTGTTTAGAGGATTGAAAGTTACCCTGTAATTAAGTTAATAGAATTAGAAATTTATACTTCAAAATCCAGTCTTCGTTGCTGCTTCACTAAAATAAAATCACCAAGAATTTGAAAGATAAAAAATAAAAAAGCTCAAACTTTGTTACATCTATAAATTTATTTTAGCAAAAGTTTCATGAAAATTAGAAAGAGAAAAATTACAGGTGATTTTCAAAATTTACAAACAAAAATTAAATTTGATTTAAAATGAAAAAATACCCCAACAAAATTCTGATGCACCCACAAGGAAAAAAAGTGCATGTGTATTTTTGGGGTAGGATGCATAAATAAAAGAAAAAAAATACATCCAAGATTTTGTTTTATTTTTAAATCAGCATAACAGGTCAGATGAAAGCAATCT
>JBBBDQ010001029.1:0-50000 GCA_037127315.1 Ascarosepion bandense | reverse complement strand
CCAAACCAAATTCATGGTTTCCTTTGATAATCTATCACTGGAAACAATATATACAGGGAAAAGGGAGATAACCACCCTCTGTAGGATGAAGATGAAATGACAGAGAACATCACTTGAAAATATAAAAGTTTAAGTAATCAGTGCATATGCTAAACCACAAAAATCTCCTAAGCCAACCAAGTACAGACATCAATATAATATGGGAACCAGTAATACAGAGAGCTAGGTGAAAAACAACAATAACAGAAATTGTAATAAAAGGTAAAAAAAAGGTTGCTGAGACATTTGCTCTATAAGTTCCAAAAGTTCACTCACTGATGTGCCTCCAAGCACACATGGATAAAATCATTGGTTGAGTCCAAAAAAAAGTGACTTCACTCAAAAGATTCCTAAGTTCAATATCTAGCCACAGCAGAGCGAACAAAAACTTGGAAAGTTAAGTTACAAAAAGAAATTACCTAACACCAAGATATTCAAAGAAGGCATGGCACATGGAATTAGAACAATCTACTTCTGTGAAGTAAATAAAGGTTTCAATTTGAAATTCCAACATATACAATTTGAAGAAGGCTAAAGCGGAAAATGGCTGAAACCTCATGAATATGGCAATAACAATAGCAGTTCAAACAATGTAAATAGTGTAAATAAAAAAAAAAAAAGTGATTCAAAGCTTTATAAACCTGGAAAACTTACAAGTACCTTTTTATGTTTTACTACAATTTAACTGTGAGATTGCATTTAAAATATTTCGATTTCAGTATTAAATAAACCATAGTGTTTGATATACCTCTAAACAAAATCAACCAACCAGCCACGAGAATGAACAATCAATGCAACAGAATAGGATTAGTATTTCATATTCATCACATTTACAATGAGTGTACTACTTCGTCTTTTATTCAATCTGTTTTTCACAAAAATTGTCAATTAAATTTAAATGAAGAATGAAGTAAATTAAAAAGAAAAATTGAGAATGTTTATTAGTTACAATAAATTGAATTGGGCAAAAACAGATCGAAGCTTGTGGTAAGGTGAGTGCTAAACTATTCACTGCTTTGTGGAACTGACACCCAAGAGGATGCTTTCTCAATCACAGCAATCTTAACCTGTTCAAGAATAGGATTAACAGTTATCTTCCTTATAAACTGTGCCCCTTACTTTGTAACCCATCATTCTCAACAAAAAAAAAAAAAAAAACCACTCCTACTTTTTCTAAAGTTAGTTGACATGACAAAGAGAACATGGATACCTTGTCATGAGGCAATATCTGATGCCCAGTATCAGGTTTATTTAAACAACATTCATTCAAACATTCTTAAACTGGAACAAAATATTTTATAAACAAATTTTTCATCGATGAACAAATAGGCATCTAGCTTTTCAAACAAAGAGTCAATGAGATTTTCAAGTAATTTTGCTTCATAAGATTATTTTGCTAGTATTCCGAAAATATCTATGAAAACGTGTGCTCATGAAAGGTTTGTGTGAATTGGAGTTCACCATTAGTTGTGACCATTATGTAGAAAGAAAGCATGTCATACTGTAACCTATTCACCTATGGTTACATGATCAGTTTCTGAATGAACACTAATGTCTATCATGTGTAGACTTGTAATTACCATACATATAAATTAACTATTGATAAAATATTAATAAGTTTAATAACAATGCAATTTTCCTCCTTTCCATCTTGTACATTTATAAGTCTACCATTTGTCTGTGCATTCAGTACTGTTTTCACATCAGGTCTGGTGCTTCTGCCACACATTTCATGATACTTGACAAAATCCAAAGGGTCTGTAATGTATTCAATCCTTACCAGGCATCTTGATTTCAGTCACTTTCTCAATAATGTGACATGGCTTCCCTCCATCTTTTTCTATAAATATTTTCATGACAAATGCTTTTTTTTTTACCCTTGATGCCCTAACAGCATGAATTTATGCATACTACTGTCTCTTCCCTCCAGTTATGGGTCAAATAATAGGACAGATTGGGTTCTATAGCCTTGATTGGCAACCAGTCTACCCCAGGAAACAATAGCAACCTACTGAGGAATAATCTTTTGCCCAGTCAGTCATGTCTTTTTTGAGATATGATCACCCAAAGCATGTATCACATATGGCACTTAACTGACTGACTAGACTGGCAATTTAGATTTCAGTATTTTACTGTTGAAGTAGTTGGATGCAGCTGCTACTTCTACTGTAAGAGGTTTTTTAGCACTTTCCATCTGTACAACTCCCTGCTAGTTTCTTGCTTCCCTGAAAACTACAATCTTCAAAAATTTAAATCTCATCATTTTACTACTGAACTAGCTTCTCCTTGTTTTTTTCTTGAGCTAATTTTTTTACCTGGTGCCCCTACCAAATGAATTTAAGCATGCTACAAGATTGGCAACTAGGTCTCAGATGCAACTGCTACTCTAACAGTTTCTTTTCTCACACTTCCCACCTTTGGAATTCCCTTCCATTTTCTTGCTTCCTTTTGATAACTCCTGATTCTTTTAGGTGCTGTTTTCCTTCAGGACATAAGCAATCATGGCCCTCTACATCTTCCTGTCCCTTGTCGCAATTAGTATATTTTGTCCTGTTATTTCTCATAAACCCTGCTCTGCCATCTGTTTAAGCCTATCAAATATGTCACGCATTGTTGTCTCCTGTCTCTCTTTCCCCTATATCCACCCTGTGAGTATCAGATTCTCAAAGCCCACCTTCCTCCTTATATGTCCCAGAAACTTCAACTATCTCTTCCTGGTGTTAAGTATAAGTTTCCTTTTCATTTTTATTCTCTCCAAAACCTTGTAGTTGCTAGCATGTTCAGTCCATGGTATCATGAACATCCTTCTGTAGAACCACATTTCTATTGCTTTTAGTATGTCCTACATCTTTGAGGAAACTGTCCAGTATTTGCTGCCATATAGGAGGACAGATATCACATAACAGTCCAGTACTCCTGTTTCCAATGAAATTATAACAACAATCTTCAAAAATTGAAATGCAACAGCAATCGCCATTTTCTGTCTTCTTGAGCCCTTTTATTCTTTTTCACTTTCAGTAACCCCCTACATTCTAGTGGCATTACTGCCTTGCTTGGAACGAAATGATTTAAAAAAAAACAAAAAAAACAAAGTAAATTCCAGGACAAAAGCATAATCCATAGACAGTACTGGTTGCCTTAAAATTCTGTGATTGAACTTACAACTCTATATGTAGGTAGTGTAATTATTGTTATTAGAAATTTCATGTTAAATATAGCAGTTTTGAAAGAAATCTTAAGAATCTTTCTGTTTGTAGGTGATTGTCATTTGACCAGAATCCCACTCGAGGGTATTTTGAATGGTGCTAAGAGATTTTATTTAATAAATCAGAACATAATATAGGATAACTTTTTTTCATGATCCTCAAAACGAATCCACACATGAAGACTATCACATCTAGCAAGCCAGGCAGTGGGGTAAACAAGATTTTGGTTAAGTAAAACACAACTGATATGTGTTGTGGTGTAATGGATACTGACTCAGAATTGTAAATTGGAGAGACGAGTTCAAATTTCAGTTGGATTCATTACATTCACTTATGCATTAATACCCTTGGGAAAAGTATGAATATATCCCTTCTCCCCACAAACTATAGGTTATATTGATTATCACCTTTGATCTGGAGTTGCTGTGTATAAGTAGCCACTGTTGCCGTGTATAAGTAGCTGGTATCAACCAATATGGTTGACACCAGCTTTTTGTGAAAAGTTAATATGTAGAGCAAAAAAAAAAAAAAAAAAAAAAATGAAATTTATGCTTGACACAAAGAAAAAGCAAACAGATTAGCAAAATGGAAAAAAACAGAATACATGAGAAAGATACTGTGACTTAATCTTTGGCATTGTGGGTTTTTTAGGTTTTTATTTAAGTGTTATCACTTTCTTTTTTGGTTGTTTTCACTATCCTGAGAATATATAACTGGAGTTAATTTGCATAAGTGTCAGTAGAGGGGGTCAATTGAATAAGGCAAAGACAGTTACCTAGAAATAATTAAATCCAAATTATGACATCATTTTCCACCTCCACAAATGACCAGTTTCAAAAACCAACCAAAACTGGTTAACACCCAAGTACACAAAACATAGGTGAAAGAATTGGGCAGTTTGCTTCAAGTAAACAAAGGAACAAGAAAAACAGATCTCATTAGAGCAAAAATTTCTAAATTGGGATATGAGGAAATAAAAGCACAACTTAGAAAATTAGAAAAGAATTATAGCCTAACTGAAAGCATCAAAGACAAACCAGCAGATACACTCTACATACAAAAGAATAGATTTTGTAGCAGAGGTAGAGCAGTTGGAAGCCAAGGGAGCAACAGAATGGATTATGCAGCCACCAAAAGTAGCATTAGCAGAAGAAACCCAATTGAGCAAGTTGGAGAGAACTCCAAAATGCTTTATTTGTAAATCCATCCTTTATCGGGCAAAGAATTATCTCCATCAATCTCATACAAATAGAGTCACTTTATGAGTAATGAGTGAACATTACCTTGCTTGCCAAAAGTCTATACCTAACACATCATGAAAGACTGCTTGGAGAAACATTTAGATAGGCTGTGCTGGATAGTGGTTGCACCAGAAATGTATGCTCTGAAAATTGTTTGCAATGTTATATTGATTCTCTGGATGAAACAAGCTAGAAACAATTTACCAAAACAGTGACAGGAAATTCCATTTTGGTGAAAACAAAGTGTACTCTTGACTAACTTGTGTGAAGATTTCAACCAATATAACAATTGAAAATGATGTTATCAGTAATGATATACTACTGCTTCTTAGTAATGATGCAATGAAAAAAAGCAAAGACTCCAATTAACTTCCAAAAAGAGATAGTCATTATGTTCAGGAAAAAAATGGATGTTAAGGAATTTCTCTTGGAAAATAATGGGGTGTGTTTTGGTTTTAGATAATTTGGTTAGTTCAAGCTTTACTATGGGATGATTTATGATCCAGGGTGCTGTTTTTGGAAGACTGGTATTATGGATTATTTTTGGGTCAATTTTGATTTCATTGAGCAAGTTTTTGATTCTTAGATTAAGAGGTTTGATGGCCTTTGCTTTATTTTCAAATAGATTTTGATATCTTATTTTCATGTTGCAGTTATAGGCAGGGTTTTGGGGGCATGAAATGAGTTTGGTGTAGTAATGGAGTGCAACTTTTTTCAAAGTATGAGGTACCCAGTGAGAACTGAACTCACTACTCATTCATAATGTTTCTAGTGAGACAACCATTACACTACATCGAGATGCCCTAATCTCAGTGAGATGGGTGACTACAGAAGAGAATGCTAAAATAAAAGCTAGATTAGTAGCTAGAGATTTTGAAGATAAAAAAATTATTAGATCAGATTCCCCAACTTGCTCAAAAATGAATCTTAAGGAGATACTAGCAGTGGCAGAATCAAAAAGATGGAAAGTCAATTCACCACACATACAAAATGCATACCTACAGTGATAAGAACTTGACAGAAATTTATTTCTGAGGCCACCACCTGAAGCAAATGCAAATAAAATTTGGCGGTTGAGAAAATGTGTGTATGGTCTCAATAAAGCAGCAAGAACATGTTATTTGCTTATTTCTAGGGAAATACAGATTTCCATCAGCAGATATGAAGCTGTTTTTTAACCATTGTGAAGAACATCTGCATGGTGTTATGTCAGCTCATGTAGATGATTTCTTCTGGGCTAGAATAGATTGATTCAAGTCTTCAGTAATAAACTGAGACAAAATTTTAATATCAGCAATGAACTGTAAAAAGCTTTTACATGACATTGTATTCATATTAATCAACTAAATGAAGATATTCAGTTGAATCAATCAAAGTATGAAGATTCCCTAGAACCAATCCAGCTCAAAGGAAGTAAAAATAAGAACAGGAATCCACTAAGAGGGGAAAAGGAGGTGTTTCAGTCAACCACTGAGCAAATGATCTGGATTACAAATCAAACAAAACCAGATATATCCTTTGATACTTGCCAATTGGGTAACAGTTTAAGAGACACCAAAGTCTCAGATATATTCAGAGTAAACAAAGTTATCTGGAAAGTCTAGTAAAATAGATTGTCCTTGACTTTTTAAAGAATTCAACAGTGTGAAAAAGTTCACAATATTAACATTTTCGGATGCTTCTTGATACACCTTCTTGGTGGTACCTCTCAAGGAAGATACTTGATATTGTTTGCTGTCAAGAACACATGTCCTATTCATTGGAAATCACAAAGAAATAAGGAGTTTGTAAGAAGTTCACTAGCAGCTGAATGTTTAGCCTTGTAAGAAGCAAGTGAAACAGCATTCTACCTGAAAACAATTTTGGAAGAAATTATTCAGGAAAGTGAAGGCAAAATTCAAATAAAATGATTTACTGACAACAAATGCCTTGTTAACACTACCCTTGAAGGAAAAAGGTTGATACTGGATGAAGCCATTATAAAGTATATAATGGCAAAGAGAAAAAAATCAGTGAGGTAAAGCTGATTGACACCAAAAGTCAATTGGTTGAACCCTTGATAAAAGCTACATCATCATCATCATCAGAGAGTTTGTGTGACATCTTACAACAAAGAAACATTAGTCCTGAACATTAAAAAAAAGGAACAAATGAGAGACGAGAAGTGTTATCTCCCTTGATCTGGAGTTTCTGCATATAAGTAGCTACCATATTGGCTTTTTGTAAATAGCTAACAAGTGGAATAGTGGGACAGACTGGGTGCTATAGCATTGGTTGACAACCAGTCTGCTGCAGGAAAAAACAGCAATTTACTGCAGGAAAATCTTTGCTTAGTAAGTTATGAATAAAAAAAACATGACTGCTCAAGAATGTTTCACATGTGGCACTTAACTGACTGAAAACAAATTCGAAACAAGTACAACAATTTAAATATTTGGGAAGTGTTTTAAAGGAGAACAGAAAAAGTGACACTGAAATCTAAAGGTGTATTGCGGTAGCCAAAGAAGCATTCTAAAAGCTAAGCAAACTATTAAGAAACAGAAAAACCTTTTTAGAAACAAAAAACAGTACTGAATTGTTGCATGATATCTGTCCTTCTATATGGCATTGAATGACAATCTCCTCAAAGATGAAAAGACAAAGCAACAAAAATGTGATTCTACAGAAGAAGGATACCATGAACCAAATATGTTAGCAATGATAAAGTTTTAGAGAAAATGGAAACAAAAGGGAAACTTATACTTACCATCAGGAAGAGTCATTTGAAATTTCTAATGAGGAAAGAAGGATTGGAAAATCTGATACTTACAGGACAGAAAATAATGCATCACATACTTAGCAAACTTATACCTCTGGATGGCAGAACATGGTTTAGGAAAAATAATGAAAAGACAAAATTTATTAAAAATCACAAAATACAGGAAATTGTGGAGAGCTATGATCACCTATGTCCTGATTGAACACTGTAAAATCACAAATTCTACAGATAACCAGGAAGAGAATCTTGAGCCAATCATCAACTAAGGGCTGGTAGCAAGGTGGGACTAGTGCAAGGGTCTCATGGACCCCTATCAAATCTATGATGCACCTCTCGAATATATGCTGCTTGGGTGGGGGTAACTCTACTATATCTCAATTTCTATAAGGTAGTATTCACATAAAATACAAATTTTATTATAACCTAGTCATGTACAATAATGGATCATATGCAATACAGGTGAACAATTCAGGTAGAAAAATTGAAAAGAAATAATGTATCTGAATACAAATTAGAAACATATAATAGATCATTACATGTTAAATAAATCAACAATGTTTTGTGGCAAGACATTTTTCTTTTCTTGTAGAAAAGTTGAATAAATTAACATTCAACATCATGAATAAAAAAATAATGGATTTTAAATAAATTTTTTTCAAGACCTAGTATGAGCAAAAAATAAAAAAATAAAAAAAAAAACAGGACCCAGAATGAGATCAAAATCTATAAAAAATTTGTATCATTTAATAATCAGTTGTGCTTAGTTTGATTTGTAATGTATATAAGTGTAGGGGAAAGAGGTAAATGTTGATAAGATAGTGAGGGTCACAAAGCACTGCTTAGAGCCCCCAATCAGGCATGCTCTAAATAAAGGTTTTTACCTATTTTTCTGAGATTAATTATTGTAACTATTTACACTATTGACATTGTTTGGACAGTTGTCCTCATTGTTATTGTCATATTCATGACACATTGACATTTTAAGCTCTGGCCTTCTTCAGGTGATGTCCATTAGAATTTCAAACCAAACACTTTTAGTCCACAGGAGTAGATTGTTCTAGTCCCACATGAATATAACAATAAAGATGAGGACAACAGTCTGAAAAATGTAAATAGTGTAAATATAAAGAGTTTTTTTTTTTAAATTCCATGAAAATACTTCTTGAAAGGTTCTTCTTTTTAAGGAAAATAAAATTTAGTAATATATGTAAATTAAGTGAATCTTGTATAAATCCATCAAATACAATATTTTTTCTTTTCATCAAAAATGTCAACTTCTTGCAAGACCAGCATTGTTGGCAGTTTTTTTGTCCAAGCTTTCTGGCAAATTATCTTTTTGAAATTATTTAACAAAAAGCTTGTTAAACAAAGAAAATATTCTCAGAAAAATTGCAATACTTTAAAATTTATACATGAATTATTTTGTTCATTCAATTATCTATCCACAAAATAATTTTTTTTGATAGTAGTTCATATTTAACATTATGGTATAAACTTCTGACATCTGCTTTAAGAAGCCACTTTTTTGTGCAGGTCATAAAAAGTTTTAATCCTATCAAAATATGATTGTATAACCAGCCATTCTAACTCACTTTTTAAGTTTAATCTACTTAATTACAATATACTAAGAATCTTGTCAAAGATATTTAGTTTTATTGAGTTTTATTTCTATTTAGTGTAGAAAAATTAAGATAAATAAAATTGTAAGGAAAAAACAAATTTCTCATGATGCTAGTAATAAAGGAATTACAAATTTCATTAGCCTATTTGACATCATTAAATTCCCATTAGGTGATGCTATTAAAGTCTATAAAAAAAAAAATATATTTTCTATAAAAAAGATAAAAATCTCTTCTTTCAGTGCCAGTATAGTTTATGGCCTAACTATTTGATTCTGGTATAGTTTGTGGCCTACCAGGTTTGAATGTATCCTACCTCAATAAAAATATATTTATAGATATAAGTATTTGGTAATTTATTGAAACCAATTATTTTCCCTTACCCTTACCAGGCAGTTATTATACTTCCTTTTTTAAGGAAGGCTACTTACTACACCAGCACTCTTCTTTCTTTCTCCAGGATGTAGTAGCACATAAACAAGAATGTCCCCATTGGGGCACATTCTTTTCCCCAGTCTACCAAGGATTGAACTCTCTTTCCACTTTCCAGCACAGTGTTCAAATTTGTCTTTCAAAACCTCCTCCTATGAAGTCAATCAAACTTTCTTTAGGTTGTTTCAACTCAGTGATAGCCTGACTTGAGCTTGGTCATTATAACAATGCTTATTCTTACTTACTCTACCTTCTGGGACAGTAAAAGAAAACAGACATATTCCCACTATAAAAAAATAAAATCGTCTATAGTATAAACCCAAGTTTTTATATGCTTCCTCTAACTGTTTACATGTGAACACGCACACCCTACAATACACCAACATGCAACCTTAAATTTATTGTCTGACTTAAAAAACAAAACTAATTCATGAGAACTAGTAAATATAATTTTATACAACAAAGCCAACAGGCTGAGGATTGGAAGGAGAAATTATGTACAAACCGGTTGTCACAAGAAATATCTTACTTACTGTTTAAGCAAACTTTATTTTTAACACAATTCACATAAGTTTTGTGAATGATTTTTCTTAAATTGGTTAAAAACCTACACAAGGTTTTTACTCTTAATGTAATCATTCACTTTTCTTTCTTAAAATATTGACATTGATATAAGAAAGGTGACATCCTCTTTTTTCCACTCTCTTCTTCACCAAAAAGTCTTTAACAGAAACATGCTCAGAACAACATTGACACAGTATATGTGCAATGCAAAATTTTTAAAGAAAATAAAAACTAAAAGCACACTTAAAATCAGAAAGTGGCAGCTGAAATTTCTGGAACACAATGAGAAAAGAGAGTTTGGAGAATCTGACACTCACAAGACATATTGAAGGTAAAAGAGGCATAGAGAAACAGTGAGTATTCTATGCAACAAGCTTGTGTAAATGGATCATAGAAGAGGGAGAAGAGACGATAGTAAAAAGATAATATAAGAGATACTGTTGTAATGTTGTCTTTGTTCAAAAGAGCCGAGAATTAGCAAGGCCATAGAAAAGATTTTGTAGGAAAAACAAAGAGGTTTATTAAATACTCACATATTGAAGAGAAAATCTTGAGTAATTTAAATAGTATTCAAAACCTAATCCACTGTGCCTACTTGCCATATTTATAAGTAGGAACAGTCCACTGTCACAGTAGGAGAGGACAGGAAGTACCCTACTCTACAACAGCTATAAAGAATAGGAAATTGCAGTGTCATGGTCACTCACCCACTGAAGTGACATGACCAGTGCACAGAAGTTGACTACAAAGAAAATTTAATTTGAAATTCAAGTCACAAAATTATTTCTTGTCCCAGGTGTGTTTAGAAAAAGGTTATAAAAATCCAATTGTCAAAGTAAACAAAAATTGAATAATTAAGCATTCTGAACAAATGCTTTATAAACAAATACTTAAAATAATATTTGCTTTCTTGCTTAGAAATATATTGACACAAAGCAAGCAACAATACACACATATGCAATTAGCACGTTAGCACCAGTAGACCATTATGATGAATGTAAATATTCTCATCTTCAATGGATGACCTATATTTGTGCTCCTGTACCAGTCTTAGCTAAACAATATCAGCTAATATATAACTTACAAAAGTTATACATTTGGACAGTAACCTTTCTTTTAAGCATCTTTCATTAAATATTGCAGACAGTCAGTCAAGTGCCATACGTGATACACGCTTGGGGCAATCATGTTCCGAAAGAGACATGACTGACTAGGCAGAATGTTATCCCGCAGTAGGTTGTCATTGCTTTCTGCAGTAGACTGGTTGCCGACCAAGGCTATAGAACCCAATATGTCCTGTTATTTAACCCATAACTGGAGGGAAGAAACAGATTAATACCTTTCCTAAGGGTATTTGCACATAAGTGAATGCAATGAATTCAACTGGAATTCAAACTCGGCTACCCGATTTCTCGTTCCGAGTCGATGGAAGATTTAATTTTTTGTTTAGGTTTTTCAGCATCCTCATGTTTTTCTGTTTAGTAGGAGTACAGAAATTTTCCATGAATTTCATTGTCCCCAGCACTTTTGGCCACTTCTTTAGCCATTTTCAAAAGGGCTTTGTTTTTCCTCATGTTTTACCTGTTCATGCTGTATTCTATTTTTGTGTTCTTTTGAATAACAGTGTTTATATATTGAGTGTGGTTAGAATTCAGATGAGCATCTTTCTATTTTAAAACCTTTTAACACTCCATTTCCACTGTAAAATAAAGAGGATAGTAGGAGAGATCTGTTAAATATACAGGGCCTCTCTAATATCAAGATGTTTCTGGTATGGAGATGTATATATTTGTCCTGGGTATGACATATAAACTGCAACCAGTGGTGTGGTTCTAAATTTACTATTTGTCGTCTTAAAGAATATGGAGTTACACCTTAAATGTCATTACATCCTGGTCCACTCTGACCTGAAGTTGTAGTATCTGTTAGGGTCCCATCTATGGGTCAAATAGTTTATGGGCCTGAGTGTGTCTGTTTGTTACGTGAATCCACTGCATGCATGTGTATGCATATGTGGGATGGCTATGTGAATATGCACTGTGGATGTGGGAATACATGTGTGGGGGCTTTTTGAAGTCTGGGAAAAGTCATTATGAGTGCTCCCAAGCCACCAGCCCTCATATCAGAGAAAAACTCTGACATCAAAACCCTTTATGTATATTTGTAGTTCACCATTTACTATCCAATGTATTTAAGGCCCTGGGGAGGTCCAACTCTGTGATAATATAACATGCGATCATCACAAACACCTAACGCGTGGCACACAGTGCACTTGTATGGGGCATGTTGTTTTAATGGAGAGTGTGTACAGGTTGATCAGTAGCTGAATGGCTAACAGTTCAACATAAGTGCATGAAGGACAGCAATCCCATGCATAAGTGTAAAACGAAGGGCACCATCCACTGTTGACCCTATTTATCGTTTACAATAAGAGAGTCCACCATATATATATATATCTACACACACACAATTTTTTTTGTTTAATTTCATCACAAACATGGCAATAAAGCCACTTATAGAAAAAAAAAGACACTATTAAAGAAAGAACATTAAAAGAACAGAAATTAAGAATAAGGAAGATAATGATGACATTATCTTTAAATTTTTGAAGATCAAAGTTCATTGAACAGCAAGAAGCTGGAAAAGAATTCCACAAACTAAAATTTGAACAGTTTATCTATAACTTTTGATTTAAATCAAAAGTCACATTAATATCTAACTCTGATTAAATAAACAATTATAACCAAACAATTTCAAATAAGTTTACGTCATACAGTGATGTCTTAAGGAAGAACAAATTCAAACAAATTTGTCAAACATTGACATCTTTTAAGGAGAACTGAGTAACAACTTAAGAAAACATGATTTCTAAAAATAAATTCCCTTTTACAATCAAGACTTCTGAAGAGTGAATGTAATTGCCATGAAACTCAGGGTAGAGACAAGTGAACATTTAATTTTATTCACTACTTTATATGCACATAAAAGCATTTAGATGCATGTGAGAAAGTAGTAAAAAGGTTTTGGTGCATCATAGAAGCCCTCCCAAAAGCAAATGAGACATTTGGTTAGATTTTGGGAAGTGGAGCTGACCGAAAACTTTTCAGCAAACCCTCTCCCCATAATTTGTACACTTACCAGAGTTAACAACTGATGATAATCAAGTTATATATTTCCTTGGACAAAGCAAAGTTCAACAACAAACTAAGTTTCCAAAAGCCCTAAATTCACAATCAGTAATAGCAGTGTTAAGTGTTTATTCAAATATCTTTGTAAAAGATACCACCGTGATATAACTGGCAGATTAAATATTACCATTAAGCTTTAACACAGATTAATTTCTATTAGAGTTAAACAATCTTTCCTCCACTCATGTTTTTCCTGTAGTGTCATCAATAGGACTGAGGCCAAACTGCACAATGTATATATTACCCCGACAGTAGTATCCCGAGTAATTTCAAAACTTGACCCCCATAAGGCAAGCGGTGGTGATGGAATCCCGGTGATAGTCCTTAAGAGGTGTGCTCCTGAACTCTCCCCTGTCCTCTCTAAACTGTATAACTACTGCCTTCCTGCTTCCTGTTTTCCTGCATGCTGGAAGTTCTCTTCAGTCGTTCCTGTATTTAAGAACTGTGGTGAACCCTCGGACCCATCCAACTATCGCCCTATCAGTCTTCTACCAATATTCGGGAAAGTGTTCGAGGCCATAATTAATGCTGAAATAGTTTAACATCTTACTGCCCACAAACTCTTCTCTGACAGGCAATATGGCTTCCGCTTTGCCAGGTCCACAGCCGACATGCTAACAACCATTACGGAGTACATGCTCCAGACCCTTGATGAGTCAGACGAGGCTTGTGCTGTTGCTCTGGACATCTCCAAGGCTTTTGACAGGGTTTGGCACTCTGGCCTTCTATGCAAGCTACAGGGTTATGGTATTACCAGACGCTTGCTTGATCTAATCCAATCATTTTTTAAATAACCGCAAAATGAAGGTCATTTTGAATGGGCATGCCTCTTCATCCTACAGCACAAATGCTGGTGTCCCACAGGGCTCTATTCTGGGCCTGACACTCTTCCTTATTTTCATCAACAACCTCCCAGATGAGATCAAGTGCCAAGTAGGCATCTACGCAGATGACACCACAATTTACTCCCACATCAGTAAAAAACCTGTTGTGGCGGACAAACATAATCTCGCTGCTGACCTTGAACGGGATCTACACTCTGTGGTGAATTGGGGCAAGAAGTGGCTTGTCAATTTCAATGCGTCTAAGACCAAGCTGTTGTCTGTCAATCATCACAGGCAACCTCTCCTGCCTCCCATAAACATGGACAAAGCGATTCTCCCTGAGAGCAATACTGCACCTCCTCAGCCTTACCTTCTCTTCTGATCTCAAATGGAACCACTACATTGAGTCCATAGCTAAATCCACTGCTAAGAAAAATGGGTCACTGTGTCAGGCCAGGATGTTTTTTCCGCCTGAATCCATCCTGCATATATACAAGTCAACTATTCGTCCGTGCATGGAGTACTGTTGCCATATATGGTCAGGCGCCCCTGCCGTTCACCTCAGTGCTCTCGACAGAAGAATCAGTAATGTGATAGGTACTAACTTGGCGGCTCGACTACAGCCACTTTCCCACCAACGAAATGTGGCCTCCCTTTGTCTGTTCTATAAATACTTTCATAGCTTCTGCTCGATGAACTTAAGTCACTGGTGCCTCCTCAACAGGTGTTTACTCGTGCAACCAGATTGGCAACTGGGTCCCACCCATTCAGTTAGGTTAGCCAAATGCAGACGACAATTCTACTCCTGCTGCTGCTTCTTCTCACACTTCCAGCCTGTGGAACTCGCTTCCATATTCTTGCTTTCCTGACGGCTACAACCTCCAGGAATTTAAATGCAATGTCAATACTCATCTATTAACCACTTGACTCTAGCTCTTTCCCCACCCAGTATATTCTTTCCTTTCTCTCCACCTTTGAAATTGTCATCACACCTGCATTCTCATCTTTCTATTGCTCCTTTCTAACTGGTTCGTCTTCCTCTTCACTCTCTTCTAATTAATCTTTTTACACTTATGTAGCCCCCTGCACATCAGTGGCATTTGCGCCTTGCTCGGGGTGAAACGATTAAAAAAATTAAATTAAATTAAAAAAATAACACTTACAGAGATGGAAAAATCACTTCTTTCCACAAGTTTAGAGTTTTGTTATCTGCCAACTAAAATTAGCAAGGAGTCAATCTATGCCATGTTCAAAATATTATTTGCTCAACTGAACTTGCATCAGCCTATTTCCTCTGATAGGCTGTCTTCATGCAAATCTAGATTGTTCCAGTTATCTGGTGAATTTCCCTCTCTTTCTTCTGACCATGATTTTTATTGGTGTGACATCCACTTTCAGACTATTAGAGCTTTAAAATCTGAAAGTGAAATTTAGATAAAGTTTCTGGAGTAGTCATTTTAGATAGTCAAGATTATATTTCTAAAGATAGAATTCATTTAACAGGATTCCACAAAATTTATGAAAATCAGTCCCTGTGATTTGTTTGATAGGACTACCAAGACTGAAACTAAGATACTAAGACAGTTGCTTTGTGTTTATAAGAGCAACTTTATTTCTAAGGAAGGATACCACCGTATTAGACTTGTCAGTTCACAATGTCCCATCAGTATGGTCTATCTAAGGTACACAAAAACAATGTACCTCTTCATCCTATTCAATCCATGGTAGGTTCCATGCAACACAAATTTGTTGGCAGAGATTTTCCAACCTGCCTCCATGGTATTCCCCCCACCATTGTATTTCAGATTCTTTCAGATTTTCTGATCTCATCAGAAATTCGAAAATCAATTCAGAGGATAAACTTATGGTGTCTTTTGACACAGTTTATATACTAACGTTCCTCTACTGGACACCCTTGATATTTGTACTGACGTGTTAGACAGTAGTCACTTGGGTCCTGCTATAATTCCAGAAACTTTGTATTTGAAATTTATTCATTTAGCTATAGAAGGGGTGCAATTTAGCTTTGATAGTGTTATATATGCCCAAATCAATGGGGTTATGTTTAGTCCCCTAGGTCTCATCTTAGATAACATGAGCGCCAGTTGTTTCAGAAATATCGTAAGCCCCCAACATACTTACGGTATGTCGATGACATTTTCCATCTTCAGTTCCATCAATGATGCAATGGTGTTTCACACTCAGTTCAACTTCCTTTACCCTTCTTTACAATTTACCATAGAGGTAGAAAATAATTGTACTTTGCCTGTTTTAGACATTTCTGTTGAACATAAAGGTAGTTTGTTCTTGACATTGGTCTATCGCAAGCCAACTTTTACTGGATTGTACACAAATCGGAATTCTTTTTTTTTCCAAATTCCCTGAAAATCAGCCTAATTGCCATGGTTATAGTGCAACTGTCAGCAAGCATATTGCGGAGTGCAAAATTAAATGCTTTAAAGAAACTGCAGTTTTGGGACTAAATTTATTTCCCATTTATCTTAAGCTACTGAGGCTAGGTAGGCAAAGCCAATTATGTGTGGACAGAGTGTCTTCTTGCATTAATTCTGGATCCACTTTATATAAAATTTGTGGATATGTGGTGATGTAATGGAGAGCTGCTTGGAATGATAAATTGGAGAGTTGTGTTTAAATTCCAGTCAAGTTCATTACATTCACTTTTTTATTGAAAAAAAGGTATGAATCTATCACTTCTCTCTCCAGCCATGGTTGAATTGCAGGACAAACATGGCTTTATAGCCTTGGTTGGCAACTAGTCGAAAAGGAAATCTCAATTCCAAACTTGAAGGTTTTTTGGACACTATGTGCACCAGTTCTCTGTATTTGGTCCTTCAAAAACATGCATTTGGCTCTGCAAAAGTCTTCACCATTATAATCAAAATGTATGTGCAGTTAGTCTGGCTGTTCAAGTTCTAAGAACTGAACTTCTAGACCCTTATACTTTAAAAATAATGGAAGAGTTAATTTTTTAAAGCTGTAAGAGGTGTTATTATAAGAATTATGTTTATTGAATAGGAGTAGAGTTATTCCTTGCTTCCTGTTTAGGAGATGATTCACTAGTTCCTTTCTTTCAGGACTTTAATAATTTAATGGTTGTTTTTGGTGATCTGACTGATCAGTAGTCGTGACATTCATTATGTGAGTACCAGATTAGCAGTTTTCTAGTTGTTTCATCTCCACTGGTAGACAAAAGCTGGAACTCTTTGGTAATAATTAGAGAGTCTGCTTTTGTTAACAGTCACATAATATCAGGATATTTGCAGTGACATGTCATGCATGGATAGGAGCTCCTTCATGTACTTCCAGTGAGCAACCCTGAGGCCACATTATGTTTTGGTCTTAGCCACCTTTTGCCCAGTTTCTATTGCCATAGACAATGAATGGTAATATTTTGGCCTTTTTCTCTAGAAAACAATCTGATGACAGTTACAATTAAAAGAAATACAACTAGTAAACAACAAAAGAAATCATTTCCTCCTGATAACCTTTGTTTCGCCAATAACGCTCTTCCAACTTCTTACTTTCCAGTCCATTGATCTTCAAAAATTTAAATGCAATGTCAATAGTATTTTTCATTCTCCTTAATAATGTTTTATTGTTCTCATACTCAGTAACCCCATATCTTAGTGGCTTTATTGCTTTGCTTGGGGTGAGATGATTAAAAAAATGTCAATCATTAACAAATTTTACTTTTTACAGAATCTTTAAGCTAGTTATAAATAGGAGTGTCAAAAGAGAAAAACAAAAGGCATAGAAAGATAAAACAAAAGAAGTAAGAAAATAGAAATAGATACACAAACAAGTTGAACCAATTAGACAGATAACAATTGGTTAATTAGACAAATTTGGTTGACAATTACACAAGATATTTTTAGTTAGATCCACTTTATTCCAAATTATGCTCATTTTAAAAGTAAAACATTGATCAATTTATAATTTCTATAATAAACTTATTTCCTTAAAAAAAGAAAAATCAAGTATTATTTTAGTGAGTCAAATGCCAGCTATAATTGACCTTATTTTTGTAAACTTCAGTTCATTTCTTAACAGGTGTTTTTTTTTTTACTTAAAAAAAAAAAAAAAAAAAAAAAAAAAAAGCCAGTTATTAATAGTTTTATATTAATACAATACCTGTGCCTTAAGTTGGAGGTATTGTATTCAATCACATTTGTCTGTAGTCAAGATATCTCAAGACCCACCAGATAGATTTAGATGAGACTGTCAGGAATGATTGGCCTCATGACTGGCACAAACTGATTTTGGATCCCATCTGATACAGGATAAAGTTTCTAGGCTATTTTTCCTGATTTTTTTTTATTATTTACTAAAATCTTTTCATACATTTCATATGCCAAATACTGAATTACCTCTCCTAAATTGCTTTATGTTATTACATTTTCTGAATGCACTACTTTTAATAATATAAATTTAATATTCATTATCAAAAAAAAAAAAAAAAAGAGAATGGTCAAGTTCATTACAGTTATTCTCATTTTAATAATCATCTCTTGCTAATCATTCAGATGATGTTGGTATTGCATTGGCAGAGATTTGTGAGCTTTGATTGCTCGTTTTGTTAGTACTGTATGAAAAAAAAAAAAAGCTTTCTAAGCAGCTTTTAAATTAAGCATGACTGTGAACAAATAAGTTACATTGGTTCATCATAAAAACAGAAACACTTGATGTTTATAGTGAATATAGTGCGTGTGTGAAAATTTTAATACATGTGCATTACCAAAACTACTGAAGATCTAAAAATCTTTTAGAGATGCACTGAGTGACATTTATTCATTACTGAAAAAGTATTATACTTATTATTATATACTTTAGAACTTTCCATAGTTTAGAGCTTCCATCCCATAGTTTGCCTTTATATAACCCACTTATGTGCTGATGAGGCATTAAACACCGACTCTTTTTCCAGAATTGAATCCAGACAATTGATATTACTGGTTCAGCTTTTTAATCCTTACAATGAGGAAATGATATAAAAGTGGTGCAAGTGTAAGAAAACATAAAAAAAAAAAAAAAAAAAAAAAAGATATAGCCAAACATTTAAAACCAATCACATAATTTGAAACAAACAAGTTCAACAGCAGATGCAAAAGATTCAGATGCATAACTTGGCACCCAAAAACATTTGTCAGTAACATTTAATACCAGTGGCACCCAGGGACATTTTTTAGTAATTCCAAGTACAAGTGGCATCCAAGAAGATTTGTCAGTAAGTCCAAGTACCAGTAGATTCACAAGACACAAAAGCTTTAGTTTTCCCAACCAAATGTACAGAAGCAAGTGTTTCCTCTTTTACTGATATCATTATCAAAAATGATGCAGGTTTATGGACCACATTGTGTGATGAAGAAATTTTATACTGGATAGAAGGGACCTTTCACAACTTTGAATAGAACCTACAAAAACCAAACACATTCTTGCTGAATAAGTTTATTGAAAAGAAAAAGTTTACTGTTTTTTTTGTGCAAACTTTTCTCTACTTTTCTCTTCAGTGATGGCTATAGATTCTTCAAGATTTGATAACTGATCTCATCCTCAAATTATTAAGATACATGAAAATTCAAAAAGTCATATGGACTATGTTGATCCACTCAACAAAAAAATGTAGTCAGACACTTACTACAAAGCCTGATGAGCAAATGAAAGCAGAATAGCAATACTGAAGGCATGTACTTCATCAAGTGATGGCAGTGATTTTTCTGTTGGCAGAACATGGATTGGATTTAGAGATGATCAAACCATCGGCTCTCCAAATAATGAAAAATTTTTTGATCTGCTAGAATTGATTGTCAAATTTGACAATACAGCTAACATGGCTGGAAAGTATAATGGCTTTCAGTAGAAAATTTCAGAAAGGAACAAGTTTACGAAATGTATTCCATGTTGGACATTACCTAAATCTGGTTGAAGAACTGCAGTTGAATCTTGCTTTTTATAAATAAAGTGGATTTTTTAAAATTAATATATTTTAATTTAATATTTTAATTTTTAAAAATTACATATTTTTAATTATTATTTTAATTACTAAAACTTTTATAAAAATAAAGTGAATTTTTAAAAATAAAATTCAATTTCTTTTGCATGGTCAATGAAGTTTGTTTTTTCTATGCTGCCACAAGATGGTGTGCAGTGCTGAAAAACTTGTCACCAGAGTCAAAAGTTCTGCAGCATTTATTTGACCCAAGATGGGAGGCCCATTCCAGAACTACGGCAGCCATCAGTGAAAGTGAAGCACATGATGATGACATTTAAAAAGGGTGATACTAGATGACAAGCTCAAAATCCTTTGCAAAAAATGGAAGAATTTGAATAGGTGTACGTGCTTCCACTATGGACAGGTTTGCTTGACCAGTTTCACAAAGTAAGTAATGCCCTTCAAAGTGCACAGATTTCATTGACTACATGTTCGCTTCTGCAATTTATTTCCAGCACATGGGAAAATTTTGACAAGCAAAACTACTCTGCCTGACGTAGAGTGCAAAAGCAACAACACATCGATGCCAATGCAACTGAAGGGTTGGATGAAATACTTCCAAGAGATAAATTTAGGACACATCCATTTATCCCTGTAATTTATGCTTTTCACTTAAATTTGGAGAGAAGAACTACTGTGTACAGGAGTGTTGCTGATGATTTTTTTATTTTTAACTGATCTTCAAGCAACTAGGAAATAAATTCTCCATGGTGTCAAGAGATGAGAGCAAGAATACCCAAAGGATGTTGATCTCAATCTTGTTGATGAACTCTTGACTTTCCATTTGTATGTCAATAGTGTCATGCAGAAAAAGAAGGTTTCAGCCACCAAAACACATACCAGATAATAAAACAGGGAAAACTCCAGGCTACTTTTCCAAATGTTGAAACAATTTTCAGATTGTTCCTGTGTTTGATGGCAACTAACTGTTCTGGACAAAGATCATTTTGCAGGCTGAAAAGGATCAAAAGTGACCTTTGTTCAACAACATCACAAGAGCAGCTGTCTGGTCTCTACATATTCTGTATAGAGAAAGATAAACTGTGACTTATTGATTTTGATAAAATCAATGATGAGTTTACAGTCAGGAAAGCTTGAAAGAAGATGTTTTGACATTAAATTACCTACTGTAAATGTGCAAATAGACTTAACAGGGTAACACAAAAACATGGCAATCTGTTTTATGCAAACAAACATCTTCACTAGTCATCGCTATGATTTAAAATTATTTTCAATAAAGTATAAGATTAAAAATTTTGTCAATCATCAAAAGTTAAAATGTTGCATATTGTTTAAATTTCATTACATGAGGTCAACTATAATGACTGTCCTGACTGTTCACTTTCCAGCAAGTTTGACTATTTCATCATGTGACCAGAGCTGCCTTAACACATGGACCCAATGGGTACTTGCCTAGGGACCCTATGAGCATAGGAGCTCCATGCCAATCTGTGTATGTTAAATGACGTGTGTTACATAAGAACCTTTTTAGAAAATACTAAAAATAGATATTACTATGACAAGCCACACATATTGCAATTAGTGAAAATATGTCATTATAGAAAGATCCATTTGAGTTGGTTCTCAAATAAAAAGAAAGTGAGAGAATGCCCACTTTTGGCACCAGAAATAGCGAGGAGTTTCTTCAATAAGGCCACCTACCTACATAAATGGAAAGGTTCATTTGTCTCACCAGTTCAGTTCACTTGCAGACAACATTTTATTTTTTTTCTCTGGTTTGATTTAATTTGTAAATTTCCCTGAGACTGAATCAATATTATGTTGAATGTTTGTAATGCATATTTTTGCTTTTGTAAATAAATTGTTTTAATGTTATAAAACTCTCCAGCATTAATAGTATTTCTTCATTATTCCGTTTCTTTCAACTTCTTTCTCTTTTTGTCACAATTGTGACAAAATGGTGGCTCATCCTAATCTTTGATATTCCTTTCAAAACAAAATCAGTAATTCATTGAATGAGAAAATAATTTGTTTTAGTTAAAACAAATTATTTTCTCATTCAATGTTCATTTCATAACAAAGTAATTCATATTTCTCTCGATAAAACTGATTTTGTATTTGTTTAAAAAAAAGTTACATTTTTTTTTAAAAAGAATTTAAAATATTGTTATTGCAAGTATCTGTATATTTTGATTTAGACATTAATGCAAATATGAAAGCAGCAGAAGTAACATTAGACCTACTGTAATACTAATAGCAACGACATACTTACTGAATATTTATACATTGTATATGAACCCATATATAGGACTATGAATAGATTATTAGTGATTGAACCTGAGATTCAATCACAACATTGAACACTTGTATGATAAACATGAAATGATTATTCAAGTTTTGAATTTATGATGCAGTACTAATTACTAGGTATTGATAGTTTATGAATATATGAATGGATAAGCTTTTTAATTATGAAAGTGTTGAATGCAGTCTTGTGGATCTATACATAGATGAGGCTAGATCAGTGCCATACACACTAGCTATGCCACTAAGTTAGATCTAGGTTTTGCTCAAAAGTTTTGTGAATCAGCACACAGTAAAGAGCTGATATTAAAAATAAATACTGTTCATACAATTAAAGGAAGGACATGTCATTATGGAAGCAGAATTTAGGTCTTGTTGCAAGTACATTTATAACTGTGCATCCTGGTGTCAAACTAAATTAGGTACCTCCACTCATTTTTGATAGCTAAGTTTTATATTGAATTTTTAAAGATAAAGTTTTCTTGAACCATTAATTTTAGCTTTAATTGAAAGCTAAAAGATTAAATTATTTTTAATAAACAAAATACTCTGGTGTATTTCAAACGGAAATTATATTAATTATATTAATTGAAATTTAAAATTTTGAAATTTTTCGGTGATTTCTGAGTGATTAACACATTTGTAAACAAAAATTGATTCTTGATTTTAAAAATCTTGCCAAAATAAAATCTACATCTGTGACACATTATTTTTAGAAAATTAACAAATTTAAAGTTAAATTAACCTGATTTACATGAGTATTACTTGTTTATAGCATGAAATTTAGAATAAAAGTATTTCTTAATTACGGAGGTGACAAGTGATTGATGCGTGAAGTGAATGATAACAGTTAAGTATGGTTGATCAGAATAGATGTAACTGTCCAAATTTTTTTTCCTGTAAGGGAAAGAAACTGTGAAACACAAGACTTTTTAATGTAAGACAAAAAATATCATACTAAAAAATTCAAATACCCCAAAAAATAAAATATTATTTTAAAAATACAATGGCTTAACGATTTGTATTAAACTTTACAATTTTCAATTAGTAAACATAGTCTTCACTTAATAACCTAATCCTGATAAGACTCAATAGAATTTTTTTTAAAATTTGAAATTTTATAAATTATAATTAAAAAAGAAAAAATTAAAACAGTTCTTTTAAAATTGTTATTCCTTCAAAAAATTTTCTTCAGTTTATAATGTTCTTAATATTATTTATAAAATCAAGTAAAAGCTTATCTTATTAAATAGTTTTATTGCATTTTTTATTTTACTACTGTGAGCAGATTTTTTGAAAAAAGGCCAACTGCTTGAAAAAAAAAAAAATAAATGATTTTAATTCCCCAATGAGTCCTGCATTTTACTAATAAAAAAAATTTTGAATACAAAGTTTAACTTCTTAAAATTTCATGATTTTATGATGTGGGGATATATAAAAAAATATATATGTATTTTTACCAAGATTATTTAAATATTAAATATTTAAATTATTAAATATTTTATTTATTTGTGAATAAATCCTTAAAGTTTTATTAAAATCCAACAATTATTTTATTTTTGTAAGAATTTCCAAATTTTTGTGTTTTGCACTGTAAGAAAAAAAAAAAAACACACAAGTTATGAATATATTATATTATCCATTGTAAACTCTGATAATGATGTGGTTACCAGCTGACAAAATTCAAAAATTTTTTATTAAAATTTCAAATGTGTTAGAAAAGATTAAAAAATTTTAAAAACTACTTTGATCTTTTCTCTTAACAAAAAAAAACATTTTGATGGAAAAAGTTTGGGGCTTTTTTTTCTTCATACTATGGTTTATTTTTCAGAGAATTAGTGCTGGTACCTAGACTAAATACTAAATAGTTAAGATATATACTTCCAGGTGAATAACCCTTTCAGCAGAAATGAAATGTAACGTTTTGAGTAGAGCACAGAAGAAGAGAGCTACAGAGGTAAAGGAAGAGGAAATATGAAAACTTCAAAAATTAACATTGTGGCTCAACACAAGTTTAACAACAGTCAATTATTTCATTCCCCAGATATACCATTTACTTCCTCAATTTCAGCAACCAATACTCTTCTTTCAGATATAGCATACACAACTACATCTATTCCTGCTACTAATCATCCAGTTTCAGCACACATACTATCATTGCCTGTTGCTGTTACTGGCGACATTTACAAAAGGAAATACCCAAATCTGTATCAGTAAAGGAGTTTGCAATCCAAATGACATCAGGGGATATGGAACATTAATGATACTAACACAATAGATTAATGATTTGTAGTGTACCCTCATGTCAGAATCATGATAGAAACCTTTGAAACTCACACAGTGTATAAAACAGCTGGAGTAGAGAATATGAAGGCAAGGTATTTATTGAATGTGTTCAAACATGAACTGCGAAATGGCAAGTTTAGAAAACATAAATGGTTACTCTATTCACCATCCCAAGGTCATTCATACTGTTTTGTATGTCACCTACTGTACAAGAAAGAATCTCCCTTTGCTTCATCGGTGTTCAATGACTTCAAACACAACAATGTTATTGTAGAACTTCATGCAGAAAAAAATTCAAAGTACATGACAGCATATTTGATAAGACATAAAGAAACTGAAAGTCTAGATTCTTTATTATTTAAGGAACTCAGAGCAGGGATATTGCCATAAAGTGTTGACATTTGTGGTTTGTGTAATTAGCATTTTTGCCTTCAGAAGTTATTGGATCAGCAAGAAATGGTAACTATTTAGGTATACTAGAGCAGCTAAGTGAATTTGACCCTTTCTTGGAAAGTCATCTGAAAATGTATTGGAATCCTTGAAAAGGGAATCCATCATTTTTATCTGCAAATATTTGTGAGGAAATTATTGAATTAATGAGACAAAAGGTTCTTTGTAATATTCTTAAAGAAATAAAAGATTCAAAATATTATTCAATAAATGTAGATTACAATCCAGGCATCTCACACACAGATCAATTGATATTTACTGTCTGATACATTAAAGGCTGTGAGCCTGTGGAACATTTCTTGATGGTCATCATGATCTTTTTTCATAGAGGAAAGGATCTAACAAACACTGTTGTGGGTTTTCTTAATGAGAACAAAATTCCACTATCAAACTGCCATGATAAATCATGCGATAATGCCTCAAATGTGTCTGGATGATATGCTGGATTGCATGCACGGATTCATCAACTCAATGTGTTTGCCATCTATGTCCCCTGTGTTGGACACACCCTGAACTTGGTGAGAGTAAAAGCAGCAGATTCTTTTCTACAGATTATAAAATTCTTTGACTTTCTTCAACATCTGTATTCATTTTTTGATGGTTCTACTCATCGCTGGAATGTATTGAGATCATCTCTAGGAAAAGATTTTGAGATCAAGTGACTGACACATGATGATTAGAACATTTTGATGCTATTCATGCTTTGTATGGGAGTTTCAAGAAAATAAAACAGGCATTCAATTCTCTATTCGCTGACAATGAACAGTAAATGAATACAAGGTGAGAGACAAAAGGATTGAGCAAAAAAATAGAGAACCTTGAAATAATCTTTCTCGCAATTCTTTGGAATGACATACAAGAAGAAATGAACAAAACAAGTAAGGTCCTCTAATCAAATGATGTGAATTTCTTTGTTACCATGAATCTTCTTGAGCTTATATAAATCTATCTTCAGGAAACTAGAGAAAAATTTAGTAAATTCAAATCCAGGACTATGTGCTCAGATACAGATTACTGTGATGGGCAAAATGAGAACAAAAATGAAGTGTACGTCTTAATAGATATGATGGATCAGCAGAAAAGGTACTTTTCAGTAAAACTGAGAAGTTCATGGTAGAAACTTTCCTCCCTATTTTGGATACTAATTTTTGAATTGACAAAACGTGCAGAGTCTTATTCTCAGATTGGAAATCTGTTTTCTTTATTCAGTGAATTGAAAACCATTGCTTTTGATGCACTAAAGAAAAAGTGTAAACATCTGGCTAATATATATCACAAAGACCTGAATTATGATGACCTTTTAAATGAATATGAGCATTTCAAGCACTACGTAGCTCTTGATGAAAATTGTGAAACTCTCCCTGCACTGTTCAAAAAAATGATGGCAATTTGAAATCCTGTTGCAAAAAGAAAAAAAAATGTTGTATTAGTAGGAAGCAACCACAGGAAAGTATTTCAAACAGGCAAACCAAATTCACATGACTTGTCTTAATCTTACAAATGCTATTCTCACGCGAATAACAGCTCGAATAACAACAAAGACCCCCCCCCCTCAAAATGAGTATACCACATTTTATCAACTTGACCTGTCTACCACTCAGCCAATGCACGCTCAGCACAGTAAATATAAATGGCTACAAACGACACCAATTCTGTTTACCACAAAGTGCTGCTTGATCCTCCATCTGACCAACGCTCGCCAATTTGCCATTGCCACACTCCCTTACAAAACGTACATCCAACTCTGGCCCGTTTAGGTCGCCGAGGCAAGTCACTGCTACACTCCCCCCTAATCTCCTGATCACAGGTGCTGCATCTTTTGTTGGGTCCTTCTTCGAAGAGGAACAACGAAGGTCTCTTTCTCGGACGAACTATGGCCTGAAGTGTCATCGGGTGCTCCGGCATTAGTCTCTGAAGTGCTGCTACTAGAGGAGTTACCTGGTGAACTAAATTTTAAATATATAAATTGTTTACTCTCCTCTGTGTCGCTATCACTGTCTGTCAATGGATCTGATAAAAAAACGGGCGTAAATTTTTTACGTATTGTGGTGTGCCATCAATCTGCACCGACTGCAGACTAATTATCTGGGTTACGCAATCTGTTTTGAACTTAGTCGTGCATCTGCTTTTTGGGCTTTTAACCCAGACAATGTCCCCTTCTTTGTAAATTCCGTGACTGTTTTGTGGTGTAAGTGAGGGCGCGGTTTCTACGTTTTGTAACCGAATGTAGTACCTATGCAACATATCAGCAGGTGCTGTGGAAACTGAAAGACTGTCCTTGGGAGTGACATTGTGCCAGTAGACTGCCTCTGATACTGAACATTGTTTTCTGGCTGCGATAGTTTTTATACTCCTATGACAACGTTTCACAATTCCATTTCCAGCTGGTTCATAGGCACATCTAAATCTCAAGTGTACCCCACCAACTGTTTAAAAATTTCTTGAAATTTTGACACATGAATGCAGTGTCATCATCCGCCAGGATTTCAGCTGGTGGGCCCCTCTCATAGAAAATTGCCTCCAGTTGATGAATCACACTAGTGGAGTCCTGTCAGTGCAGCGGTTGCCATATCACAAATCGAGAAGGCCCGCAGTCAATAAGTGTTAGAAAATGACTGTCTCTATAGTGGGTAATATCCATCCCCAATCTATTCCAAGTTGCTTTTACACCTAATGTTCCCTTTTTCCAATGCACCAGTGCAGGATCAATTGACCAGCAGGCTTCGCAAGTTCTGACAACAGATTCGACAAGTTTTCTAGACACTAATGGGTCAACAGATCTGGCAAAATATAATGTCCTTTTCTCACCCAGGTGGCCACTTTGGTGGTGTATTTTGATCACCTGATTTTTGTTTAATCTCTCTACAATGGCGCAACCTTTTGGCAGCGATTCTTTATGTCGATGTGAATCTAACCATCTCTGTGGTACTCAGGTCAAGCAATCTGCACGGTTTAAACAGGACTTCACCAGTATTACATCCATCGTCAAGGCATATTCCTCTGTCAATGCTCGCAATGTTTCTAAGAATCATCTTACCAGCATCTCACCGGCCGCCTTTGTGTTCACTCGCACCTTTCCAGTTAGGGTGTCCAATATCCATTGATGTACACAGGTTGAATCTATAACCAAATGTAACACCGAAGCTTGCCATTGAATGGCCAGATTTACACCTTTTATTGTGGCAGCGAGCTTGGCCAAATTTATATGCTTGGCATCTTCAACTGAATGCAACCAACTAGCATCCTTCCACTTAATTCTAATGCCATTCCTGTGACCACAGAACTTGCATCCATCCACACCTTCATTCCTGTGACCACAGAACTTGCATCCATCCACACCTTCATCGCCCTACCATCAAAGCACCAGTCTCCTCTTACAGGCTCCATCTCATGTACCTTGGCCACTGTTTCCGTTAGCATGGAATGGAGAAAGACATCCTTGACTTTATCATCACATCCGTTGGTCACCGTGGTTGCCTGTCGTTTTATAAATGCAGTTGCCACACTGAACCAGCCACACACAGGGTAATGGTCTACAAATTTCCTGCAAAATGAAAAGATGCTTCAACAGGTAACTATCAGTGGAATGTCTGGAACTTCACTTCCTCATTTCCATTGGAGTGTGCCATCCTCCCCCCCCAGACCTGCAAGCCCAAGACTTTGGCTCCATCTTCTAATTGTTCTGGATCCTTACAGACGAGATGCTGCTGCATGTGTACTGCAGAAACCAGGTCTTCATTGATGAAAATATCATCGATATATGCTGACATGGCGTGCTTAATCATTTGATCTTAATTTATTACTGCGTCAATAATAGCTTTCATAAGCGGTGCTACATTTAATCCAAAACCCAAGTGAGTTAAGCAAAATCACAGACCTCTAAAAACCAGTCTGAAAGGGCCATAATGCCTTATCGACATGAACTTGTAAGTAGGCCTTTCTTAAATCCAACAGGGATACATTGGCTCCTTGTCATTGCCATTCTCTAAGTTTCTTCGTGCACACATCCGCATCTGCAGTAAATGTCTCTAATAATTGATTTAATTCCCAATAGTCCAACACTGGCCGGTTCTTCTTGTGCTCCTGCACAATTGCCATCAAATGAATCAAACCTGTAGGTCGGCCAAGCTCCTTTTCGGGATATGGTACCAGCCATCAATTTTGTTGCCACAACAAAAGTTCTTTTTCATATGCATCCCAAGCATAGGAAGGTACTGTGTATTTTTTAATTCACTGGGTGCATGGCCACTCGTCCATTTCTATGAGGCGGTCCATACTTTGTTGTTGCTGTCAAACGTCACCCTGAAATCAGGCTCATCAATAGCAATGGCAGTACACAAGCTTAACTTTTCAACAGGAAAGCGTACTTCACCCAATCTAGGTAAATGCACGCCACCGAGCTCCCTGATTGCATTAATTCTGAGAATGAGATCGTATCCTAATAATCGCCTATTGACAATCAAGGCTTCAATAGTCACCAGACAAGCCTGTCCGATGCCCAACTTGATTTTGCCGCACCCACGACACTTTAAAGTCCTTCCATCAACAGTTAATACCTCTACCTCCTTTTGCCTCCATAGACGACATACAGCTTTGCTCACCAGCATCTGTGAGTGCACAAAATCCACCAGAGCAGTGCATTTCTGTCCATTAACAAGTACCTCCACAGCAGGTAGTTCCCGTTTTTGTAATTGTTTGGGAAGAAGAGTGGCGCTGACGTCTTCCTCCCTCAGGCGTTTCCCCGATATATGCACTCTGACGATATGTGCCCAACCTTATCGCATTTATAACATCTTATTTTACGGCAGGTTCTTCGCACGCAATTGTCCATTCTCTCTGAACAGCTCTTCAAACAATTTCTGGCTATATGGTTAGGACCAGAACATCTATAGCATGTGACAGCTCCTCTACCCGAGTTGGTAGGAATAAATTCCTTGTGCATTTGGCAAGCAGACACAGCGACCGATACCTCATGTTCCTTGTTGTCAGTCGTAATAGCCCGAGCCCGGGTTAGTAACTGCTCCACAGTCATAGTTTCCATTTTAGAGGATGCCCAAAGAAGCTGTCTAACTTGTGGTGGCAGACCGGATACAAAGGCAAATGTTCTGGCAACGATTCTCCTACCAAACGAGCCAGGCGATATAGTTCAGCCAAAAATTTGTCGAGTGTTTCATTCGGCTTAAGGTGACGCGCCACAAATTGGTTATAAGCATTAAATGCATCTGTTGCATATGCGGTCATTAGGGCTTGCTTAATTTCTTCATCATCTGCCTTCTTTTCTTTAGTCAACTGCCGATACACAGCGAGAGCAACGCCACAGTCGTAGAGGCAAGACACGCTCAACTTTGTCCATGTTACAAAGCTTGCAAACTAGTTCAACGTTCTCAACTTCAACTAGTTCAACGTTCTCGATCTATTCCACGATTAGCATATCAGTCGCAGCACCGCTATACTCCGGAATCAACCGAATGTCAAAAACCTTGTCTGCCATGATGGAAGGAAAGGCCAAAATAGCTTGTTGCAAAAAGAGAAAAAAAACAAATTTGTATTGGTAGGAAGCAACCACAGGAAAGTATTTCAAACAGGCAAACCAAATTCACACATCTTGTCTTAATCTCTGAAATGCTATTCTCACGCAAACGACGGCTCGAATAACAACGACCCCCCTCAAAACGAACATACGTTTTATCCACTCGACCTGGCTACCACTCAGCCAATGCTCGCTCAACACAGTAAATATAAACAGCTACAAGCAACACCAATTCTGTTTACCACGAAATGCTGCCCGATTCTCCATCTGACCAACGCTCGCTAATTCGCCGTCATCACACTCCCTTACAAAACGTACCCCTGACTCTGGCTCATTTAGGTCACCGAGGCAAGTCACTGCTACAAATCCGTATTCTCAAATGCTGAAATAGCACTCAGTGTTCATGTGCATGATTGTAATCAACTATACAAGAGAACGATTTTTTTCAAGACTGAAACTTATAAAAAATCTTTGTAGCAGAATGGGGCAACATTGTTTGAACTAGCTTTCACTCATGTGCATGGAAAATAATATCGTATTCCTGAAGAGCATTGGCTTCAAGTCAATAATAAATCAATTCTCTGAAAAGAAATACCACAAATGAAGAAGTTTGTGGTAATTTCCTACTGTATCATTTAATCTGTGACTTACTGAGTTGTGTACTGTCCAAATGTTTATCATGTTGAATAGTTGCTGCTGTACAGCATGTTTTTAATGCTTCAATACCATTTTTGTTGAAGTACTAATAAAATAAATATATGTTTAATATTATCGACCATTTACTTTTTATTCATGTGAGTGATTGTCATAAGGGCCCATAATGCTGTTAAGACAGCCTTGCATGTGATCTGTGTAGGATAGTGTTGGGCAGGTTTAGGCTTTGGTTACTATATTATAGCTTTCAAGTTTTTTGTAATGTACATATTTAACCCATAGCCCATACAGTACAGATCTATATTTGGCCATAAAACTCCAAAAATAAATTATCTGAGGCTGAGCCTTAATAATTAAAATATTTGCTTAAAACTTATTGAAAATAATGACTGATCAGATATGTAATATTTTAACTACTCCTAAATTTTTTGAACTTGTATGCCAGACTGTGTAGGCATAGCAGGCTTACCTTTTTAAGGACCCAAGTAAGGAACATTGTTTGTCCTAAATCTGGTACTGAAGAGAGAGATTTAAAAAATCTGTAGTAACTATCAAAAATTAGTCTATTTGCCAGTGACAAGACTACTAAATTGCTTCATCTTGCAATATAAAAAATGTGTAATAATAGTTAAGTAAAGAACCAGTTTTCTTTCTTGAATGGAGACAAACAAAAATGATTTTGATGATTGTTCATTAGGAAACAGACTTTATTTACATCATTTTACATTGCTCGGATTGCTGTCCTCATCTTTGTTGCCTTATACATGACATTTTGGCTGTTTATGCTCCAACCTTTTTCAGATTGAATTTTTTTAATTGTACCTTTTATTTCATTCACTGGGGTAGATTGTTCTCATTCCATGAGTCATACTCCTTTCAGATGTATAGGTTATCCATTTAACCTAACTATTTTTTTTGTTTGTTCACTTCTGCTATAGCCAGGTATTGAACTCATTTTAGTCAAGTCACTGAATCCAATCAACGCTTTTATTTACAGAGCAATATGTCCTTGTGAAAGAAATAACGGGTTTAAGTTCAAACTTCAAAATTCCAATCACCTGAAGAAGGGCGGAGCGTACAACGGCCGAAACGTCGTGAATCTGGCAACAAAGATGAGGTCCTCATCATGAGGACAACAGTTCGAACAATGTAAATTTTAAAGGTACAGTACCTCCATTAATTCGCTGAGAAAACAGCATAGCGTGAAGAAAAAGTCCCAAACTTAATAAAAATCGAAGTTGTTTTCGTTTAAAATATTATTTTAATTTAAGAGGAAAAGATCAAGGTATATAGTATATAATTAATTTTTTTAATCCTTTCTAACCCGAAATATAAAAAAAATTCTTGTTTTGATTTTCGTCAGCGGGTGACCAAATTTTTATCAGAGTTTGTAACGAAACTCGTTTTTTCTATAAAAAAAAACACATTACAAAAATCAAATAATTGTCGGATTTTAATGAAACTTTCAGGACTTATTCACACATTAATAATTTATGAAATTTCAAATTATTATTGTATTGAAAATTTGCTTTACTTTTATTAACTAAACGCAGGACTCATTGATGAATTGAAAAGGTAAATCATTTTTTTTTTTTCAAACAGTTTTAGTTTTTTTTCGCAAAAATTCTACTCCGAATAGTAAAACAAAGAATGCAATCATTATTGTTTGTAAAACTTACAATATACCTCATCTCAGAAATATCTAGAAACTCTAAGAGACAATGGAGCAAACTTTGTTAGAGAAAATAAGAATGTTAGGGGTTCCTTTACCCCCAAAAGCGAATCAATCACTTAGTGGGGACATGTTTTTGTACTTTTTGTGGCGCAGATAAAAAATAAACAACATTTTTGGTGATAAATCATTGAAATATCAATCTTAAATCGGAATTTGTAAAATGCGTCCGATTCATAATATTAAACCAGGTAAATGCTAACAAATCGAGATAAATAAGCTGACAAATACGAGATTTATTATTTTAAAAACCATTTAAAAAGGCTTTGAAAGCCTTTAAGTAAGAGGATTTAACTTAAGTAGCTTTTTAACTCGTATCCGTCAGACAATGACAAAGTTATTAAAGTCATACGACGTATTTCAACAAGTTTGAAAGTGCTCTTTTTACTATCAAGAGAAACTTAAAAAAAAGGAAAAGAAAAAAACTTAGTCTTTTTATAGCCCTTATGTGTCTCAAGAGTGTAAAGAGAAAAAAGACAAGTTCACTCAAAAAAAACAATGCTTTGATTAATTTTCATGATGAAGAAAAGAGACCTTGTATAAACGTAAAAAGAAAAGTTTTGATGGCTTTCTTATTGGCAGTGGAGTAGGGAAAGAAAAACAAAGACATGATGACTCAAATTGAAAATTTAAAAAATTATGATTGATAAAAAATAAACATTTTTTTTTTAGTTCAGAACAGACTGACCGTTTTTTCACACTTGCCCCCACTCACAAAAAAAAAAAAAGATTCATTTAAGAAAATTAATTATTCACAAGACAATAATTGATTATCCTTAGTTTTAAAAAAAGCTAACGAGTAAAGTTAATTTTTAATTAGTTTTAAAGTTTAAGTTAAAAGCCTAATCGGGGCCATAATTCGATTGTCCAACAATGAAATTAATTTTGTTACTAATAATTGATACGGAGTACTCATTGGCTCTTTGGAGAGATTTATTTAAAGAAATACTAAAATTTAAAGAATCACAACCCATTTCTTTCCTTCATGACGAACCAAAAAAGTGAATGGGATAGTTTCAAAACAGAAAGATACATGTTCAAAAACAAAGAAAAAAAAAGCGTTGACACTTACTTCTTCATGAAACAACAGTTGATTAATTTAAATGAATAAAATCATAATTCTGTCATAAGTGGTCATTGATTGTCTGATAAGTTTAACCAAAAAAAAATATTCATCTCAATTTCTCACCCCTTAAAAAAGAAAAAACAAAAACATTTAAAACTGACACTTCTTAACGCACACACGTGTTGATATTTTTTACAACCACAGAAATGACTGCGAAGGGAAAAGGAATATTTCTGATATATCCTAACAAATCTTTCTAATCTAGTTAATAAAAATTAATGATCACGAGTTTTACCGACCAAACATTTACAAATCTTGTTGGTTGGAACCCAGACTCGGTTTTTTTTACCGTTGAGCCAAAGCGGTTAAGAAAAGATTAAAAAAGAACAGAAAAATAAAATAAGGAATTTTCTTTGCTTCTTCATCTAAGTTCATGGTAAAGAACGTCGTTTACCAAACAATCAACACAACAGCTAATCGACAATCATTTAACTTTTGCTTTAAAAATTCCTTTCTTTTTTTATTAATTGCTTAGGGTTAAAAAAAAATCTACCATTTATTTGCTAAAAAACCCTTTCTTTCTCTCTCTCTCTAGAAAAAAAAAACTAAGAAAGAAAAGGTTGTTTTCTAATTTAATTTCATACTTGTAAATATCAGTTCTTACTTACTTCGATTTTATTTTCCATGCTATGCAGAGTGAGCTTTTCAATGTTAAAAATAATTCCTTTAAATGAAAATAAAAGATGTCAACGAGTTCGTGTCGTAAGCACGGCCGCCGAATCACAAGTGCGACAGCGGCCACACTGCGAATGCACCTGTGTGTACACAGCTATTGTATACGTCACAGTTTTGTGCATGACGTCAGTTCACGGTACATACAAGTTGGATTTTTAGCATCGTGGAGCGTTTTCATTGGCTATTTGTCACACTCCTCTTCGCTGTCTTTTGTTTTCTCCTTAACCGATTCAACAATCTTCTTGATTCTTCCTTGCCCGGTGAATAGCTTAAAGCCGGCGGCATGGTATAAGGAGCAAAGGCAATGAGATTCAAGTTCAGTCCTATGAGCAAGCATCTAGAGAGACAACAACAGTTTAACCCTGCTTGTAATGAATGTTGTACAACATTAGTGCTTTTCAAAAACCAGTAAAAGCGAGTAAATGGCACTTACTGTCACAACAAAAATATAGTCTGCTAGGTTTTTTTGGAAAAATCTCGAATATTCTTTGCATATTTGTGTATACCTGAGGAAATCAAAATAACAACTTATTCTGGTAGAAAATTAGATAACGCAAAACAAATGAAAAAGTATACAAAAAAATGGATTTTTTTTATTGTTTGAATTTCTGAGATAAAAATGTTGCGTACTAACGGACCATCTACCACATTTTATTTAAATTCCGAATTCAATTAGAAATAACAAACAAGACTCGTGCAGAGAAAAACCAAGTACAATTTGTATTAACAATTTTACATTCATTAGAGAAAGGCATGCACTTAAGTGAACCATGGCAAATAGTCAACAAGAGTTGCCTCTCTTAGACTACTAAAGATTAAGTTCAATCAAGTGAATAATTCTGGAAATGTCTTTAAGATATTTTTAAATGGTCTTAGAAAATGTTCTTGTAAAAGGTTCTTGGAAAATTTTCTTGTAACATATGTTGAATTAGTACGTTGTTGTGAAAGGTACGAGAAGAAAGTTTGAAAGTGTGTATTTGAAGGTTATCACATGTTCCCACAACCGCCTTCTGCCGTTGGGGTTCCGCCGAAGATGTGTGTGTGTGTGTGTGTGTGTGTGTGTGTGTGTGTGTGTGTGTGCATACGTATGTACATATGAGAGATGACTCTGCGCGCCGCCGACTGCTACTTGCAGCTGGGGCCTCACTGAAGATGCAACACGTGGGTGCGTTGCTTAAATAGCCGCCGGTTGGATCAGCTTGACTGCACGGGAAAACTTGGTTTTCACTACGTACAAACAACTTGATTAACTAAAAATTAACCAATCAGCGAGCGTGTTCTTGGTAGACTGGAAAAGGCCTGTTTGATCCAATCTTCTACCAAAAAGGAAAATAAACGATTACTTGAAAATAACGCGATTTGTAAATTGCTGCATAGCTGCGATTTGAAAATTGTTTCGTAATGAATGCACTGTGGTGATATATTAACCAACCATTACTTCACAACGCTGATGTGGTTATGTGAGTATGTGGATGCGTACGTAAGGAGGTTCCACAAAAAGACTTATTATTTATGATTTTAATGCAATCACATTTCAACACTTAGACTTGCCCTGTCGGCTGGGACTTCAGAATACGCTGACTACATCTTTGCAGAGGGGTAAACTCTCCTCCCCAACGAGGCAGCCTATTTGCCATGGGTGGCGACCTGCGATGCCTGAGGATAGAATTCTGGTAGCTGGGAATTTCAGGCGTTACGTAGAATACTTCTGAATTCCAAAACTCTACTTTGACCCTTACTTGGACTAGACGGGCGGTCAGAGAAACCTGGCCTGATCTATCGGCTAGTCATGTCAAACCCTAGTACCATTCCACCGACAATAACCTCACAACCTAAAAAAAAAAAGATCATGCACACACTAACCAAGTTTAATCAAACTGGTACTAGAAAGCGGTGGCAAGGTCAATCAAGTGATAACTAAAATGTTTGGGTTAGTAGATAGGTAGTAGTAAAGTAAATTTTCTTGATGCGTAGGCATCAAGAAAATGTAAAAAGAACAGTGAACACGTACATAGCCTCTTTAGTTGGTCCAAGTTCGCCCACTAGGCGTGTAGCGTCACGGCCACCGTCGGAGATTTAATCGACACACCAACCAGCCAAAGGAAGATGTGCCTTAAATAATATTCATAAAAAAATATGTAGAAAACCAAAGAATGAATTCAAGAGTACGAGTTTAACATTCAAATACCCAGAACATAATATAACATAGCACAAACAGCAATCTGATACTATATTCCACCTGGCACACATATGGAAGGACAAATATGCTATATTTACATGAATATACACGGAAGAAAAGCTCTTAATAACATGAACACAGCAATACATATATAATAATGAACATTCACATGAATACCACAATGACTTATACAAAAACATATCAAAGACACAAAATACAAAAAAAAGAGAGAAATGATAATCATTCACATATAACAAGAGATGTAACCTTATGGAATCAACAACCAAAATAAAAATGATGGTATAGCTAATAAAACCTGGCCTTTACTCATTTATTATAACAATAGTATCATAGTATTATCAAAAATTAAAACTTATATTCAACTTCATAGGAGTAGCTGAATGAAAGAATTATTGATGGCTATATAAAAATACTTAATCTGACAATATCATTTTTGTATCCCTGAGATGCTTGAGTGAATGAGATTCCCCCGACCATCTCCCATGATAGGGCTCCGAGGAGGGTGGCGAGCAAGGATAACGAAAGAAAAAATATATAACATGGCAACAAAGAAAATGAAAAGACCCCTATCTGAATCCAGTTCTGATAACGAATAAAAATTGCATAGTTACTTCCCTCAATATATAGAAATGGAGTCACTTGAATAAACTCCTATTACAAAACTATCACCATTTATAATTGAAAAAATTGATACTTAAAGAAGATAAGCTGATGCTTGCAGCCAGAATGAAGCAGCGCATAGCACCCCGTAAGTTCAGCCTCAAAGGCCCTGTAAAAGTGTGCTAAACAACAGCAAGCCCTCAATCCCTCCTCTAATAAACGGATTTGCGGTCCTCAGCTCTTCAATCCGACTTTCCACCCCGAACTGAGGCCCAACTGACTGACGTACACATATCTGGTGGTCTCCAAAATAATTTCAAAACTTGACCCCCATAAGGCGAGCGGTGGTGACAGAATACCAATCATTGTCCAAAAGAAATGTTGTCCTGAACTCTCCTCTGTTCTCTCTAAACTCTATAACTACTGCCTCTCTGCTTCTTGCTTTCCTGCCTGCTAGAAATCCTCCTCTGTGGTTTCTATATATAAAAATACCGAAGAACCCTCTGACCCCGCTAATTATCGCCTTATCAGCCTCCTACCGATCTTTGGTAAAGTGTTTAAAGCCATCATCAATGCCGAGGTGGTACAACATCTCACAGCCCACAGATTCTTCTCTGACAAACAGTATGGTTTCCGCTTCTCTAGGTCTACTGCTGATATGCTCACGACTATCACAGAGTATATGCACCAGCCTCTAGACAAGAACAGCGAAGCCCGAACTGTTGCCCTAGACATCTGCAAAGTGTTTGACAGAGTCTGGCATGCTTGCCATCTATGTAAGCTGCTGGGCTGCGGTATAACTGGACAATTATTTGACCTAATCCAGTCATTCCTTTCCGATCGCACAATGAAGGTAGTATTGAATGGACATGCCTCCCAATACTATCACACAAACGCGGGTGTCCCTCAAGGCTATATTATAGGTCCCACGGTTTTCCTTATCTACATTAACGGTCTCCTCGATGTAATAAGATCCCAAGTAGGCATATACGCTGACGACACTACGCTTTACTCTCACCTTGATCAAAAATCTACCGAGGCTGACAAAGCAAACCTCGCAGCCGTGCTTGAAAAAGATCTCCAATCCGTGGTGGACTGGGTTAAGAAATGGCTCATGAATTTCAATGCTCCAAAACGAAGCTGTTATCTATTAACCACCACAGACAATTGTTCCTACCCCCCTATTAGCATGGATCAGTCTAGTCTCCCTGAAAGTAAAACACTGCGCTTCATCGGGTTAACTCTCACAACAGACTTCAAGTGGAATGACTATATAGAATCCATACCTAAATCCGCTGCTAAGAAGGTCGGTTCTATGTGCAAGGGCCAGGAAGTTTTTCCCGTCTGAAACAATGCTGAACATATATAAATCTACTACCCGCCCATGTATTAAATACTGCTATCATATCTGGTCGGGTGCTCCTGCTATTCATCTAGGGGTCCTTGACAAAATCCAACGGAGAATGTGTAATGTGATAGATCCCGACTTGGCAGCTCGGATACAGTCACTTTTTCACCGCCGGCACAATGAGTCTCTCTCTCTCTCTCTCTCTCTCTCTCATTAGTCTTCTCATCTTTCTTCTACCCTCTTCCTGAAATCCCTTGTAACCTGTCACTCTTTCTCATAACTTACATCCTATGTAACCCCCTGCTCAACAGTGACAATAAAATGCGTTGCTTATGGCGACATGATTAAAAAGATATTCTCATAAGTGTTTAAAAAAAATAAACAACGCAATAATAATTCAATATAAAAAATAATTCAAGTAAGAAAATATATATACTACATAAAATATATAATAAAAATAATAAAGTAAGAAAAAATATATACAGAAAAATCCTTAAATGATCAACATTAAATAGCTTAAAAATCAAAGCATATCCACACCAAAATTTAGAGGTGTAATCAAATGTCCAGATCTGACAGCTTAGACCTAAAAAAAAAAAGGTTAAATTTTCGTTTTAGGTCCAGAATGCTTTTCCCGCTTCAAATTTATCCAAAATAGCATTATTTCTGTGCAAATGTATATGCTGAACTCAAATCAACAATTACTTATTGAAGAAACCTACCTTTTTTTTATCTGAAAGTCCATAAAAAACGAAATATATCTCGAACTTTTTCTCTCCCGTAACTCTCACGAAGTCATGTAATTAACTGCAGAATGACGTTCTGCGTAGGCAACAAATTTCGGTCAATTTTCTTCCTTTACTGAAACTTCCGGCTATTTACTTCCTGTAACGAAAGTAATAAGCGTAGAAATACAATAGCGTATTACTTTCATTACAGGAAGTAAATAGCCGGAAGTTTCAGGAAAGGAAGAAAATCAACCGAAAATAGACCGAAATTTGTTGTCCCACGGAGAAAGTCATTCAGCAGTTAATTACATTAATGCATTAGAGTTACGGGAGACAAAATGTAGTTCGATTTTTTTATGGACGTTCAGATCAAAATGGTAGATTTCTTCAATAACTAATTGTTGATTTAAGTTCAGCATATACATTTGCACAGAAATAATGCTATTTTGGATAAATTTGAAGGGGGGAAAAGCCTTCGGGACCTAAAATGAAAATATACCGAAAAAAATCAATCCTAACCTAAAAAAATAGATTTAATCAGAATAACAATTAGAAGAAATGTCCCTGCCTTAAACACCAATACATATTTATTAAAATTCAACACACCCAAGCCACCAACTGAAATAAAATAGGTTATATCATCACAAAAGTGGGAACTTACATTCCCAAAACTTTACGATGTCATAACTGCCAAAGATTTGGCCATCATAAAGGCAGATGTACTAGAATTTCGGTACGTCCAAAACGTAGCCGTACAGGTCATTAAAAAAACTGAGTGCAAATGTCTCATAAAAATACATAAATTGTAATGAGAACCACCCTGCATATTTACATTTATGCAAAGCTTGGCAAAAAGAAAATGAAATAATTGAGATAAAATATACGAGAAATATAACATTTCCTGAAGCCAGGAAAATTGCTGAAAACACTAGACAAAAATATAACAATAAATTATACAAATGCAATAGCAATAAATCTAATTTCTGTTAATTAACAACATTATTCCAAGAGCTAAATAAATTTATTGAAATAACGAAAACTGATATTGATAGGAAAAAACAATAATTTACACTGCATCCCATAAAAATTGATATGCCCAATCAAAATAAAAAAAAATTCTAGATGGTTAAACGTAGAAATTAATAGACCAAAAGAACTATCTTGTTACACATCTGGATGAAGAGATTCCTCACTTATAAACCAAAGAGGAAACAAGAAAACACATAAACAAGTCATAAAGAAAACTCTGTAAAGAAGAAATCACCTGAAGTCAACCTAGAAAACAAGAAAACACACTACCCAGTCAAAAAGGAAACTCTACAAGGAAAAAATCACGTAAAAAAACAACCAAAGCGCCTGACAAATCCTCAATATTTACCGCAGAAGCTATGGCAATAGACTTAGTCTCGGATATTATCACAGATGGTAAATCAGATAGATTCATTATATTCTCAGGCTTCCTATCTGTTCTTACATCATTGAAGTATAAAAACCTGACCAATCCTGTAATAAACCAAATAAATATACTTTGCAACCAAACACGTCATATTCTGCTGGATCCCAAGCCATAAATGAAAAAGTAGATGAATCAGCTAAAGAATCGCTAAAAATGAGTATACCAAAAACAAAAGTCCCTTACACAGATTTCAAAAGAGTAATTAATACAAATATCTTAAATAAGGGCCAAGAGTTATGGAATACTCACCCAAATAAATTGCGCAACATCAAACCTACACTTGGGATAAAACATCACGCTTTCTAAAAGAGAAGAAGAAGTAGTCTTAACAAGAATCAGAATTGGTCATACCAATTCTAAAAGATAAGGAATCTACCTAAATACATAATATGTTAGAAGACTTGCACAGTAAAACATTTTATGATGAACTGTGTCGAATTTGACTCTCTCTGTAAACACCTTTATAAGGTGAATAGTCTTAAAGAACTTGTCAAAAACGTGAATGAAAAAACATTTTAACCTAGTCAGGGAAAAGCAAATTATACACCAACATTTAATCCAGACAACTTTAGCTATAGATAAACTATACAACCAATTATATTTCACAAATTTTAAAACTTAAGACTTACTAAGATATTATAGAATAAAAATTATTTTTATCGTTTTAGGTGTCTGTCATATTTAATAATCTGGGTATTCATAAAAAAATATTTTTATTACTTAAAAAACATTAGCTTTCTTTAAATGTACAGGGTGTTGCAGCAAGATCCGACACTTGATAAATAGAAAACGAAATAGGCAATAAAAACAAAAGTTGTATATTCAGAGACCGGACAGTTTATTTAGTAACAGTTAGAGTTACATACTACATTACTTTTCAATGTAACCGCTGCCGGCGGAGGTGACGACCATCTGAAGGCGGGCGCGAAATGAGTCACGGGCTTTGTCCATAGCGGCGAACGCCTCCACGATGGTAATTTTCAGAGAGTCGACCGTGTTGTGGGCAAACTTTTTAGTCTTGGCTTCGATCACGCTCCCAGAAGAAATGGTCAAAGGGGTTGTAGTCGGGTGAGGAGGGCGGCCACAAGTCCGGCGACCAGTGGTGAGGAACATTGTTAAGCAGCCACGCTTGGGTTGTCTTGGCCTGGTGTGCAGGAGCGGAGTCCTGCTGGAAGACGTAGGGGCGTCCAGCGGCGATTTCGTCCATTCAGGGCTTCACTACGCTCCTCAGCACCTCCTGGTAGATCTCAGGCTCTTTTGAAAGAAGAACAGAGGCATGACGTCCCCCTCGCTGGAGATGACGCCAAAGACCATGACGGAGGAGGGAAACTTCGTATGCTTCACGACGGGAACCTCCCCGATGTCTTTGCAGATCCACCTGTCATTCTGCCTCTTGCTCGTTTGGTCCTGGATGAAATTCTTTTCATCAGAGAAGAACCTCAGCATTCTTTAAATCGGAAATTTCAGAACCCTCATTTCTGAATTCTGAAATTTTCGATGTTGATGAGGATTCTGAAATTTTCGACGATGATGAAGGTTTTGCAATTTCCTACGTTGATGAGGATTCTGAAATTTCCAAGGTTGATTAGGATTCTGAAATTTCCGACGTTGATGAGAGTTTTGAATTTTCTGTCATTGATAAGGATTCTAAAATTTCCGACGTTCATGAGTGTTCAAAAATTTCCGGCATTAATGAGGATTCTGAAATTTCCGTCGTTTATAAGGATTTTAATATTTCTGATTTTTACGAGGATTCTGAAATTCTTGACGCTGAAATTTCCGACATTGATAAGGATTCTGAAATTTTTAACGTTGATGAAGATTCCAAAATTTCCGATGTTAATAAGTGTTCTGAATTTTTAAAGTTGATGAGTGTTCTGAAATTTCTGACGTTGGTGAGGGTACTGAAATGTTGGATGTTGATGAGGGTTCTAAAATTTCCGACTTTGATGAGGATTCTGAAATTTCCGACGTTGATGACGGTTCTGAAATTTCCCATGATGATGAGGGTCCTGAATTTTCCAACTTTTATGAGCGTTTTGAAATCTCCGACGTTGGTGAGGATTCTTGTGAAGAGCTAAAAACTCATAGGATAAGAGATGGAAATTTTGTTGAACTCTGGTTGCGAGTTAGAGAAGGTATAAGGTTGCAGCTATAATCCTTCTAAGGACACCATACAAGTTGCTAGTAGTTGTATTGGTGAAAATTACAAAGCAACAAAAAAATCTTATCTCAAATTTTTGAAAGTAAAATTGCACACAAAGGATTCAAACGACTTTTAGAAAACCCAACTAAGAAAAATTCACAAGTCAGTGTGAAAAGCATATTTTAAATCCTGATTGGATTAAAATCAGCAGATTTATAAATGACGTATTTTCACGCCTAGCTGTAAAAAGCTTCGCTGGAGCCGGCATCATGAGAAGCTTGACTATAAAAAACACGACGCTAACCTGTCAAAGGCAGTCGAGATAGGAGCGGTTAGCTGAGGACCCTGTGGCAATATAACGAAAGAAAAATCAAGAAGCCAACCCGGACGCAGGGCACAATTTCATTCAACCACTTCTTCCAATTTTCTTTTCTTCTTCGCGCCAATCCAGACGTAGGGCACGCCACAGTTTCATTCGCCCTCTTCTGCCAATGTCCTTTCCTTCATTTTCACACCGCGCCGCTAAAGAGGACAGCACAATGACAAAATGGATACGTATTAAGTACCACTCCTTTATCAACCTGTCGCGACCTACTAAAAAGGGGAAGGAATAAAGACTACATTCCTCTACTACACAACCATGAACTCTAAACTTCTGCAGACATTTTCAAATACCTACCTTACTAGTACGAACAATTTTAACTACAAAACTGCATGCATTTTCTCAATGAACATTTATCTTTTCACAACTTTTAGTGTTCAGTTAACGAATTTCACTTATATTTTTCTTCTTACACATTTTTCATTCTGTAAATAAATCTTTGCTTTAATATACACGAGATATTTTATCCTTTCACATTTCAACATTCAACTTTTAACCTCCTGAAATTTAACTTGTGGGGACTTCGGACGTGTTTGGCACAAGGCCAATTAACCCAGTATAAACGAGGACCCTACAAAGGAAGATTACTTCAGAAAATAGATTGGGGTTCTGTAATTTCTGCTGAAAATCGGGATGCTTGGTCTAGTTTAACCAAAGATTTAATTCTACTTGAGATTTTCCTAGATGTCCTGTTGATGAAACATATTCTGCTGACTTGTACATATTTTGCAATGCCTCCAAAAAAGAGAACAGATTTGTGACTTATATTGTTCAAAATAGAAAATCTACTTTAGTTTTTGCTAAGGCAAAAGTAATCCCTTTAAAATCCAAAGCCTTACTCACTTTAAAACTGCTTGTTGTATCTTTAGCAATCAAGTGTTTGGGAAATCTATTGGGAATATTTTCAAACAATTTTATGAAGTATACCTTTGTAGCTTTTGATGCCCAGTATTATCTTGGTTATTTTCTGAAAATATTAAAACCAAAAATCAGTTTTGAAAAAAAAAAAAAAAAATGAAGGAATCAGTGGTTAAATAACACATTCCTTAAATTAATTCATCAGCTAACACTGAGACAAATGTGTATAAAATATTTCTATGAATGTGTTCTTATAAAAATAAACTTGCAATAAATTAATATACTCTTTTGTACATAAAATTTTCAATAAATGTGTTTCTATTAAAAAAAAAAATGCAATAAACAAAATTTGCTTTTTGCACATTCTCTTTAGGGGAGAGTATAAAAATTTTATTTTTATTATTTTAAGAATGTTAGCTTTGTTTAAATGCATAATTGTCTTGGTTGTTTTGATTTTAATGTGCATTCTTTTGAAGGAAGTGTATTTTATGTAGGTTTGTGTGAAATTTGTTACAAATTTATATCTTTTTGGGATCAGCAGTCAAAACCTGCCAAACTTTGTGAAGGATCTATTTCTAGGTTTTGGAAAATTATTTTTTTTCTCTTTTTTCTTTTTTATTTTTTGAGAGGCTCAATCTCAAATTCTAATAACATCCTCAAGAGTGGAACACAGGTGAGCCTAAATTTCTGTATAAATCAGACTCAGATCAGTAGGTATAAGGAGACATATCATCAGTAAAGGAGAGAAGAACTTTTGAAAGTGAGAAGACCTTTTGACAGCGAGAACCTTTAACTACAAGGGAAGAAGACAGGTCAACATCAAAGAAGAGATTGACATCAAGAGAATACCAAGAAGACTCTGTTACCAGCCAATCACAGAGAGATGAAAGAAATTGGAATTCTAGTGAAGGTTGGACCACCTAAAACAAAAAGATTTGGCTCTCAAAACAAATTTTGTGCAAGTTTTGTTTGTATCATCTATTTTTTTTGTAATTGTAAACTGTAAATAAATGCATTTTTCCTTTTAAAATTTTATGCAGTGATTGTTTTGTGCTTTTTAAAAATATGCATCTATTAATGTCTTGCTTTTATGTTTGGCAAAGAGCTTGGAGTTGTCAGAAATAAAATGCCTATACATTTAAAAATGAAACCTTTTATTCACTTCATAGATTGCTAACTAGAAATGAGTAGACATCAAGTTTAAAGCTTCAAAATTTCACTACATTCTTTACAAAAGCAGAGGTTAAGTATTTGGTTGTGAGTTCAATCTATAAGTTAGGCAGTGAAAGTTATATACTAGAAAAAGCAAAAGCATGATTGTACAGATGAATTAACAATTAATGAGTTACCTTCATTAGCATGAACAACAACATTCTACTCATGGATTGAGTAAAGGGTTCAGCTTGAAATTCATAGATTCAGTTAAGTACCATATGTGACGTATACTTAAGCGATCATGGCTCTTTCAGTTCATGACTGACTAGGCAGAGGTTTTCTCACAGTAGGTTGCAATTTCTTTCTATGGTAGACTGGTTGCTAATCAAGGCTATAGAACCCAATGTGCTGGGAAGAAAAAAATGGATTCATACCTTTCCCAAAAGTATTTGCATAAAAGTGAATTTAATGAACCCAACTGGAATTTGAACTCAGCTCTCCAATTTCTTATTCTGAGACAATATCAATTAGAACAGATTATCAAGGCAAAAAAATGTATTTTTGTATGCATTTACAATTATCATGCCTAGGTCCAAGGGTCATCCTAACAATCAGTACTTACAAAGAGGAGGGCTACATTTAATCACTGGGGCCTGAGACATGCTAAAGGAGTTGAGCATTTTCCCCCTTGTCCCATTGCCACTTAAATCCTAGCCTTATGCCATGTACTATTAAAGTGGATAAATACCAAGAAATACCTGAAGAAGGCCAAAAAGTATATCTGAAACACTGTGAAGGTAACACCTTAGATCAGTGATTTTCAACTGCTGTACGGCAGCGCATTAGTGTGCTGCACACTACTCTTAAGTGTGCCATGAAATATTGTCACAGCATACATACATGTGTGTGTGTGTGTGTGTGTGTGTGTGTGTGTGAATGTGTAGGAATAGTAATGGTACAGCATTAATATTTGAATAGATAAGTATTAAACTTTGTTCAAATAATTCTTTCCACTATGTTCTTTCTAATATTGGATTTCAGTTATTTGAAGAAAAATTGTTAAACCATTTCTAGTGATCGAGAGCTCAAAATAAAACATTCAACAGTACCCATTTTGCATTTCAATACAAAAAAGAATATCCCTCAGTAGCTAAAAAGGCTTTATCAGTTTTGTTGCAATTTTCTACTTCTTATTTATGTGAATTAGGCCCCCTCAACCCTAAATAACACCAAAAATAAGAAGTAAGGAAGACTATGCTCAACTGAAAAAGAAATTTGTCTGATTATCACACATTTGACCTAACATTAAAGAAATCGCGAAAAATTACCTGGCACAGGTTAAACAAACTGCACAAATCATTGAATAAAAACACTGAAATAAAATAAGTTCATATTTGTGTTTGTATTTTTAAAAATCTGTGGTTTTATTTCATAACATTTAAACGTGTCTCCTTTAAAAATTTTGTTAAATATGCCATGATATTTTCACTTGCTTCTTGGTGTGCCACTGCTTAAAATGGCTTAGAAACACTGCCTTAGATGCTCATACAATCAAGAAATGTTGAAAGCTCATTTAAGATTCTTTTTCTTAAACAAACTAATTCTAAGAATGTGTATTTAGATTAAAACCAGGATATTCACAAGTTTTAACTTGTTTAGTATGACAATGGATTTGTAAAGCCTATAAAGATATGTTGCTTTAGTTTAAATATAATCCTCTCTATTTTAATAAAGACCATTGTGTATATATATATATATATACTCAGGTATATATATGTGTGTGTGTGTATGTATGTGTGTATTTCCTTCTTGTCATGCTTATGGAGAGAGAGATAATAGTGAGGCAGTGTCAGCTGAGTTCATTCTCTTTACTAAAAGTTATGAAAGCCCTTGCTGTATATTTGCTCTTTAACAGTGCCTTATTATTTTATGTTCTTGCAATAATTGTTTATATATATATATATATAAACCCTTTTTTTAAAACCAATTTTATCAAAGTTAATCTATTTACCTAATTTTACTTAGATTTTTCCAGTTTGCATACAATCACATATCCAGATCAAATTTATAAAGAAACATATGGGCCCATACCATAAAAAATGATGGCAAAATATTTACATCAATATGCCATCTAAAATAATGCCAACATATATATAGATGTGCCTACTATTGAGTATCTTGCATAAGAAAAAAAAAAAGTTATCCAAATCCCTGAGCAAGACAAGAGGGAAATATATTTTACTTGTATAAACAATGGTCTTTATTATAAAAGAGAGTATATCTATATATATATATATATTCTCTTCACAACTCAATGACATAATTATTGCAAAAAATAAAATAAGGCACTGTTAAAGCGCAAACAAACAACAAGAGGTTTCATAACTCTTAGTAAAGTTTAACAGCTTGTAGTAAAGAGAATGAACTAAGCTGACACTACCTCACTATTGTCTCTCTTTTCTTAGCATGACAGGAAGGATATATATATATATAGAAATATGCAATATATTAGAAATATGCAATGGTCTTTATTATAAGAGAGAGGATTATCCAAAGCTCATAATGTTCTTATTTGATTTGATCTATAAGATTTACCTAATTTTTCTTATATTTTTCCAGTCTGCATATATGTTGTCACATATCCAGATTGAATTTATGGACAATTTATCCAAAGCTCATAATGTTCTTATTTGATTTGATCTATAAGATTTACCTAATTTTTCTTATATTTTTCCAGTCTGCATATATGTTGTCACATATCCAGATTGAATTTATGGACAATTTATCCAAAGCTCATAATGTTCTTATTTGAGTTGATCTATAAGATTTACCTAATTTTTCTTATATTTTTCCAGTCTGCATATATGTTGTCACATATCCAGATTGAATTTATGGACAATTTATCCAAAGCTCATAATGTTCTTATTTGATTTGATCTATAAGATTTACCTAATTTTTCTTATATTTTTCCAGTCTGCATATATGTTGTCACATATCCAGATTGAATTTATGGACAATTTATCCAAAGCTCATAATGTTCTTATTTGATTTGATCTATAAGATTTACCTAATTTTTCTTATATTTTTCCAGTCTGCATATATGTTGTCACATATCCAGATTGAATTTATGGACAATTTATCCAAAGCTCATAATGTTCTTATTTGAGTTGATCTATAAGATTTACCTAATTTTTCTTATATTTTTCCAGTCTGCATATATGTTGTCACATATCCAGATTGAATTTATGGACAATTTATCCAAAGCTCATAATGCTTTTGCTTGAATGCTTTCAATCATCTTCAGTCATTATCAATGCAGTAAAGAAAAGTATATTAGTTCAGTGTTCATAATAATAATCCAATTTTTTGTATGCTTGTTTCAAAATTTAAAAAAGATGCAATATTGAAAGAGGAAAGTCATGAATAGATTACAAACAGCTGCATAAAATAATATCTTTATTTTGCAAAAATAAATATTCTTTTACATATCATTTTTATACAAAAATACAATTTAATTGCTAATTACAGGGTATTCCCCCATTTTAAAAATAACAAAAATAATTATCAAGTTTACATTGGAATTTTGGCAGGAAAATTTAAGCAACAGTCAATCAGTTAAGTGCCATATGGGATACAAACTTGGACAATCATGTCTCAAAAAGACATGACTGACTGGGCAGAAGATTATCTCGCAGTAGGTTGCCATTCTTTTCTGTGATAGACTGGTTGCCAGCCAAGACTATAAAACCCAATCTGTCCTGTTATTTAACCCCTAACTGGAGGGAAGAGACAGATTAATACCTTTCCCAAGGGTATTTGCACGTAAGTGAATGCAAGGAATTCAGCTGAAATTTGAACTCAGCTTCCCAATTTCTCATTCCAAGCTGAGATCCACTGCACCATAATACACATTGCTACTCCAATAAACACTCTTTTTTCAACCACAATCTAAACTTCCCTTTCTCAAAGATTTTTGGAAATGAAAGAGGAGGGTCTTAACCCAGTAGTGAGTTAGAGATTAATAAGTTTGGCTCACAACCAACCAATAACCTTTACAATAGATGCAATCTATGTTTAATTGAAAAAAATTAAAATATTAAAATATCCTGAGCAAAATTTGCTTTTGAACTTAAGGAAAGAATTTACAAGCAAATGCCATCATAAATTTAAATTTAGATACAAACTTCCTAAGAATTAATCTAAAATTAAAATTCCTTAAAATAGTTGTTTCATTTCTTCATTTCTTCTTATTAGCTGTATAATTGAATTATATTATATAACTTCTCTTTCTTCAATATATTTTCCTTCTAGTTCTATCATTTTAATTTTCAACTCAAGTTGGCCTTGTAAAGCTGTAAATTCATCTGACCTATTTCTTCCTTATTTTTAATTTATTTTATTTCATTTCAGTCACCAAAATGGTAGATCTAACAGGTTCCAATAGTAATGACTTATATATATATATATATATATATATATATATGCATGTGTATATGTATACATGCAAATATATATATATATATATATA
>JBBBDQ010001028.1:5865000-5905339 GCA_037127315.1 Ascarosepion bandense | reverse complement strand
TATATATATATATGCGCCTTGAAGTAAACAAAAAGCCTGCTTAAAATCCCACACCAGGAAAAAGTTGTTCAATGTTCCACATGGTGGCAGAGCTTAATATCAGATCTGCCTGAAGATTGCACATACATGCATGAAACATTTGTGGTCACTCATGTTCTAGCAGAAATCAGTTTAAAAAAGTCAGTTGCACTCAAGGAATTCATTGAATTAAAAAATTGCTAGAGTTCAAAACACAATGAGCAATTTAAGGTATTATCAGGTATTGGGATTATGAAATTGTTTGTAAAATATTAGACAAGATGGCTTAACAAAATGAATGTTATTTTTGCAATTTACTGTTTTTTAAGCCAAAACTTTTTTGTCTGGCAATATACAAAGCCACCAGTTGTAAGCATTATGTGTAAAACTGTCAAAATTGATAACCTATCTAAACTCCCTTACACACTCCCAAAAATTGTTTTCCTGCCTTTTCCTGAAGTAGACAAAGGCTAGCTAAAATCTAAATTCCAATTATATAAACTGTTTTAGTCTTTAATTTTTAAATGCTGAAGCATTGCATTTTTGCAAATATCCTGTTCAGAAGTAAAAAAAAAAAAATCTGAAATTCTTGTGATTCATGGATTTGTTTAATTAGCTCAAAAAAAAAATGGAAGCCTGCCATATGTCCCACCTTAACTTCCTGCAATTTTCTTAATAAGATTTCCTTTCAGTTTTGCTGAAATCCTAACGGGTTTTATTTTTATTTGAGTTATGAACAAAAAGTTTTAAAACTTGAATCCAATTTTTTTTTCTCCTGTTTAGAAAATCACTATTACTGCTATCTATTCCACCCCCTCCACCATTATTGCAAAATTACTTTAAAATCCAAAATCAATATGTGGCCTTGTTTTAATATAACAAGGTTGTTTAGTTTAATTCTATTTATTAAAGCCTGAAATGCATTTAAGTTAGAAAACAAAATCTTCATGGACAGACTAGCTTATAAATCTACACAGTGAATTAAAAATTTGTATTGTATAATAAAATTGCTACCTATCCTCTAGTATCACATCACCATTCATGTACTGTCGGTTTTAAGTTAAAAAGTCTATAAATTAGTGTCGAATTTGTTTTAGCTTCGTAATTAATTGAGATTATTTTTTTTAAACTTATAAAAATTAACATCCATTTTGTGGGGAAAATGGATTGGTTTTATCTTGAGCATTTAATTTTGGGGATTCTTATGCTGCTAAGTAGAAGTATGAACTTGTAATTGTTTGAGATGGGCTAGAAAATGGAAATTTATTCTCTGAAGTAGTTTGTTTTTTATACTACATATATAGCATCTCACTTAATTCAGGTAGCTAAGTTAAATTTTTTCTTCAAAAATGCTTTGCATCTTGCAGAATGACTTCATGATTTGAAATTTTTAAACCAATTTTTGTAATTTACAGAAATAAGTAAAATAAACTGTCACCCCTACCAATAATTCTCTTGGATGTGCATTATGGTACAGTGGGTATCGGCTCAGAATGAGAAATTGGGGAGCTGAGTTCAAATTCCGGCTGAATTCCTTGCATTCACTTATGTGCAAATACTCTTGAGAAAGGTATTAATCCATCCCTTCCTTCCAGTTATGGGTCAAATAACAGGATGGATTGGGTTCTATAGACTTGGCTGGCAACCAGTCTACCGTAGAAAATAAATCCTCCCCAATGCATAGCATGCCAAGAACCTTATGCTGTAAAACACTTCCTACTTGACTGCAGTGACTTCATGTATAATTGACATTCTCTTTACAATGTTAACAACTTGAAAAAACCTTTTTGAAAAATAAACCCAATACAATCTTTAACCTTTCTTAAAAAAGTTAAACTATACAAAAAAAAATATAACCCCCAATTAAATATCTGATGAGCAAAAAAGGGACCTTTGACCCTTACCTGGTGAAAAGTTTGAAAGCAATGGATAGTTTAAAAAAAGCAAAACACTGAAAACGAAAAAAATGTGAAGGCAATTTAACTTTATCCAAAATACATTTGTTTGACCTTAAATGATCTCATAAAAATTGATATGTTGTTAAACATTTAAGCAAATAATCTCTCTCTCTCCACTAGTGGCTTCATTGGTCAGTTAATCTTGGGACTCATGCTAAATGTTTCCTAAGATTGATTTGTATCTAGCAGATATCCCAATATTTATGAAAATGAATACTATTTTAGATGGTTCATGCATGTAAAACATTTTGTAAAATTCATTTTTAAAGGTAAAGTATTTAAACTGTTAAAAGAAAAATACTATACTGGTTCTTCAGAATTTAAAATTTCTCATTTTTATTTAAAGTTGGTAACTTGCTATTTTCATTGATTGTTAAATTCTATTTTTTAAGTTTCTCAAAAGCATATCTGATTCATTGGGTATAACTTTAACATCTGCACAGTATTCATTATGTACAAGAACAAACTCCTTACATTATGACAAAAGTGTGGATAATTTTTGACTTGCCCTCATACCTTGAAGTATCAGTCTCTTAATAACTAAGAAATATTTACATTACTAAGCATATTACTACTGTTTTGGTCCTAGATATGTCGGTAAACTGCATTCAGCAGCAAGACCTCTGATGGAACCACCTCTTAATGGCTGTTGTTTCCAGGTCCACCCTGACCCGGAGTGGTAGCATGTTAGGGTTCCAGCTATGGGTAAATAGTTAACCCCAAACTGGTGTCAAAACACTATAAAAGTATAAAAATACTTTTATAGAATATATATATATATATATATATATATATATATATATATATATACTTTTATAGAAAAATATACATTTTTGAATGAAAAATATTACCAGCAATACATTTTTTAATACAAATCTAAAAGACATTTTCAGTTTTCTAAAATAAAATAAAAGTAAAAAACGTTTTAATCAAAATCTGACTAAAGCAACCTTATTACTATAACTGAATATTAAAAAAATCAAAAAATCTTTAAACTCTACCTTTTTGGCATTAAATAATTCACAGAGGTTGATATGCCGTTAAACACAACTCAAACTCAAGCTACTGTTTTAAATTTCCTGGATTAATTTCAGATCAAACTTTTACATTCAAGTTGTATAATCAGAGTACTTTTTTTCTAAAGGCGCAATATAAAGTAAGTTTACAACTGCAATAAGTTAAAATACAAAATATCAAATCTGTTCTAGGTTTGAGCAGATTAGCCATAAATGGGAAGAAGTAGTTATGGTAAACATTAATATTTGAAAACAAGTGCAAAATGAATATTTCAATGACTTCAGTGTGGCTTGCATAAAGAAACCAAATTGTATTTGCTTATATTATTTTTGAATTGTTTATATACAAATTCTATTGACTGACATGAATTCTAACATAAATTTTCTACTGTGAACTGTAGACAATGATTCTATTATCTTGGATGTTGATGGTAGCTTGATTGAAAAATTCAACTTTGATTAGTTCTAGGAAACTCTCTCTCAAAGTTGCACTGTCTCCATTGCATTTACATAAGGATCAAGATCAATGTTTGTAGAGTGTCAAGTGCTGAGGGAATTGTCCAATTTCTATAACTACAATCAAGAAAAAAAAAGTGACTTCACAATCTGGCATTTTTTTTTCTCTAATCAAAGAGCTTATCCAAAAGTAGATATTTAACTGAAGAAAATAGGTTAAAATTTGAGTTCTTTCTTCTTATATAGCTTCTAAATAAAATTGGCATTTTTAAGTTTGCCAAATCAAATTTGTTAGATTTTTAAAATTCATGAATTCTTATGCTTGGGCTATGGTGCCCTCTAGCTGCCTGTTGTTAATACACCTGAGGAAGGCTGAAGGATATGACCAATATTAATATACTAACCTATATTTGAGCTTGCAGTTTTGTTGTCTCCAATAGTAATGCCTTCTTGTTAGTGGTTTGGGAAAGGATATATATATATATATATATATATATATATATATATCTCTGTTAAGTTAGGTATGCTCCACATTGACACTGATAAAAAGCATAACTATAAAATGAAAACAGGATTTTTTTATTTTTTTTTGACATGACTGAAATTTGACTTTCTGAAAGGTGACATTTCAACATCTATATGATTCATGTAGGGAATGTGAATTGTAAATATTTTAATTGAAAAAGTAAGATGAAGTAAAACTAGATGCATTTTCATTATTTCATGCCTTTATTTCTAAAGAAAAAAAAAAACTGATAAAAATAATCTGCCATTTATAGAGCTGATGTGTAAGTGATTTTCTTTGTTCATCAGAGTAAATTTTAATCTGAAAGACTATTCCTGCAGGCCTGCCATCATTGATGATAGTCAAAAACAAAATCCAGGTTACACAACTTAGGATTTTGTGAGATGGTTTACAAGTCTCATATGGCATTATAAGACATTCTGAATAAAACTTGGAATATTTGGTTGCTCCCACTTTAACAACAACAACAAAAAAAAAAATCATTTCTGCACAGGCACAACAAAAGACATAAAGAATGATTAAATTGCTTACAAGGTCAAGTGAAAAAGTTCTTGGAGGAGAAAATAAAATGAATCCTGGTTTTTCATGTGCCATGTCCTTCAGAAGGTAGGCAATTATGGACTTCCACTTGGCTCACTCTTATTGCTCTAAATATTTTATCTCCTCTCCCTAACCTCGCACTGCAATCCATTTGCTCAGGCCCATCAAGTAGGTCTCATGCTGCTTTCCTGTCTCTTCTTCTTTCTATTTGTTCTGTGAGTATTAAATTCTCCAGGCCCTCCTTATTAATTATGTGTCCCACGAACCTCATCTGTCTCTTCCTGACAAGTATGAATTATTTTGTTTGCATCCTCTCCAACACCTCATCATTGATCACATGCTAAGTCTATGGTATCCTCAGCATCCTTCTGTATAACTACATTTCTGCTGCCTCAAGCCTCTCTTTTATCCTTGATGAGATCATCCAACATTCACTTTCATACAGAAGGACAGATACCACATAGCACTCTTGTTTCTAATGAGATTTTCCTGTCTCTCAGTAATCTGGTTAGCTTTTGAGATTTGTCCTTGGCCATGCCAATGCGACTTTGGCTCTTCATGTCGCACTTTCTATCTTATATCAGAACACTTCCCAGGTACTTAAATTTCTTGTTTCATTTTAATTTCTCTGACCTGTAGTTGGCATTTTGGGGTCCTCTTTATGCTGATGAGCATACATTGTTTTCTTGAAGTTTATGCTTAGTCCTTTCTTCTTGCTTTCTCTTGCTACCTTCTGTAGAAGGTCCTGCATTTTCTTTTCCTTGTCTCCTATCAGCACTGTCATCCGCATATCTCATATTGTTGAGATTGTGGCTTTCAATGACAAATCTTTGCAATGATTCTTTTCTCTTAATTGTTTCGCTGTATAAGTCGAGTAGATCCAGTGAGAAAACACATCCTTGTCTTACGCCCCTTTCTATTTTTGTATACCTGCTGAATTAACTTCCTATCTGCATGCAAACGGTTTGCTGCCAATATAGATTCTTGATTATCCTAATGTTTTTTCCAAAAATGTCAATTGTTGAGCATCTCTATCAAGTTTTTGTGGCATACTTTGTCAAACACCTTTGGAGTCTGTAAAGCACAGTTACTTCTGCATTTGTATTGCTCTTTCAGATACCATTTTGAGCATAAATATTGCATTCCTTGTCTTGGTAATTTTAACAAAGCCTCACTGTTCTTGTCCTATCTCTGGGCCAGTTCTGTTGCAAGCTCTGTTCATCAGAATCCGGATGATGAATTTTATGTGCCTCATTAAGCTGATTATTTGGTTGAGTTCACATTTCTTTGCACTTAGCTTAGGTAGTGCTATGAAAATTGATCTGCTTGGTCTTCCTGTATATTACTGCTGTTGTCGATTTCGTTTATTATTTCTGTGAGCTTGTATATGCAAAAACCCAAGGACATCAACATCTCTATTACAATCTCATTGGGTCCTACTGATTTGTTTCTGTTCAATTTGGCCATTGCCTATTCCACTTCAGTTTTTAATATTTCTGGTCCATCTGTATTTTTGTGTATTGTTGGTTGCTCTCTCTTGTGAAAGAAATCACCAATATACTCATCCCATCTCTGAAGTATTTTGCTGAGTAGGTCTTTTATCCTATTAGTTCTTTTTTTTTTTTTTTTTTTTTTTTTAATTTTATTTTATGCATATCACCATTACTTGTTGTGATAAGTCTCTACTTCGGCCCATTTGTCATTGAGCCATGTTTCTTTAGCCTGTATGCATTTGCTCCTTATTTCCTTATGTAGTTTCTTGTATGCTGTTCAATATCTTGACATCGTTTTCTGTCTCTTGCATCATGTCAAGAATCTCTTCAATGATCCACTTGGTTTTCTTTACTTTGGGATGATGCCGTTCATTGATGTCATTATAGCTACTCTTTGGTTTGTGCCATTTTGAGCTTGTTTCTAATTTGTCCTTCGTATTTCATTTTCCTACTCTCCATCTGCAGGCTTGGGTCATTCCCGAGTCTATTTTACTGCAGTCTTAGGGACTATATTAGGTTTCTTTAATCATTTTAGTTTTATCTTTAGTTTGCATACAACTGGTAGGTGGTCACTTCTGCAGTCAGCACCTGAGTAGGCTTTGTAGTGAAGGACTGCGTTTCTGAATCTCTTGTTGATAGTGACATAATCAATTTGGTTCTTAATTTCTCCTGAACTTCTCCATGTCCATAGTCTTCTTGGATGCTCTTTGAACCAGGTATTAGTTATTATCTGGTCATTCACTGTGCACTATTGGATCCATTTCTCACCATGGACATTGTTGTATCCTAGTCCGAAATTGCCAACTGTTTCACCTTCTCTCCCTTGACCAACTTTGGCATTGAGGTCTCCCATGATGATTCTAATGTTGTGTGATTTGCACTGTGCCTTGGTATAATCTAGCATGGAGTACAAGGATTTTTTCTATTTTTTCTTATCTACTTTGTATTGTTGGTGCATATACCATTATTATTGATATATTGAGAGGCCTCCCTCCCTTTCAGTTTAAAGTATTAGAAGTCTTTCAGGTATCTGGCAGTATCCCTAATTCATTTCCTTTTGTCTTTATTCAGTATAATGTGGACTTGTTATTTTCACCTCCTGTGTTTATAATTCTGTGGTTGTCACTGAAGTCTCTTCTGTTTGGCCATATTGTTTTATATATGCTTAAGATGTTTGTTTAATCTAGTCATCTCCTTTTCCAGCTGTCTACAGTTGTGACATTTCACATTCCAAGAGTTATATTTTATCCGAAGATGATGCTGTGTATCTGGGATTGGAAGAGCCTTGTGTATTATGAGCACCCTTCCACAAAATCAGATGTTTAATTGTGACATGTACTCTTTCCTGAATTGGACATATTTAAAGGCAACAATTGATGAAAAGCACTCAGAATTGGACAAAATAGGTTGTCATCTTCCATCAGGTTAAGGCTAGAACTTGCATCTCTTTACAAACAGTAGAAATTTGTACAGCTTGGCTGAGATGTCATACACCTGCTGTATAAACCTTGCACCTGTGGAGTACCACTTATTTTGGTCCCTTCAAAATTCACGCACAATCTAATCAATCAACCAGAAAAATGTCAATTTTCAGGGGCTTGGGATCATGAAATGGAACAAAATGGCAGATACATCATTAAATAAATCTCAAATATCAAAACATTATCTTTGTTTTTTTTTTTTGTTTTTTTTTAGTGAATCTCAATCTCTCATTCTAACCCAGTAAATCTTGTTCTATTTCATTTGTGTTAACTGGTTATGATTCTTTTTCACAGTAATTCATGAAGACTTGTAGTCAAGTGTATAGTAGTTTTGAAAGTGCTCTATTGAATTTTGATCAATATTACTCCATTTCAAGTAGCTAAAGTAGAAAATGTTTAATGTCAGAGAAACAGCATAAATTAAAAAATATATGCATCAAAGATCTTAACTTTGGATGTTACATATTAATGTCATTTTAAACTTAATCCTGTTTAGTAAGTCTGTATAGCACAAAAGGACATTCTTGTTCACTAATTGTTCAAAACATGCAACACTTGTGAGATGATACTTATCTGCATGCAGTTATGATTACATTTCTCATGTTTTTGTCCCCTACTCACCTGTTGAATTTTCTTTCTCTTAAAAAAAAAAATTGGATTCTTAAATATTGTTCTCTCTTTTGTCCTGTCATTTCTTTTGTGAGGATTGTCCAAGTGATTGATTTTGTTTGTTTTATTTTTTTTTCTCTCACTTTTTCTCTCCACATGTTTTTGTGTGTTCATTCTGCTATAAGTTCATCCATTCCATTTTGTTTTTCTAGGAATGTATGATACTCTCATCAGTGAAGCATGCTTCACCCTCTCACTTCTATCCATTGCATAAACTACTAATCCTCTCTTTATTCTTTTTTACTTTTTTTTTTCCTCACACACCTCCATACTATCAGTTGGTGGTGGTAATGTTGGCCATTTTAGGCAATACTCCTTTAATTATCTGGACTGGAATGTGCTTACTCTAGACCTGTACCTGCCCACATAGATGTTATTGTTGTTACCACCTACTACTGGTAGTCGTATATAGTACAAGTACTACTATATTTCTTTTACTCACAGAAATAGGTTATTTTTATTTTTAACCTGTTGCTTCAACCTATCCAGTGCCACTGTTTGAGTGATTAAAAAATGATTAAAAGTATCTCCATCCTTTTATCATTACAATTAACTGTACATATGTGTCAAGGCAACTGTCTATTTACAAATGTCTTGAACTAGAAATTGTCATAGCTACTAGCTTGAAGCTGTGTAATTGTTATTCTTTTATTTCTATAAACTATTTTGACTCTAATAGAATGTGTAGGAAAGAACATTAACAAGTGGTACCTTGATGAAAATGCTTTTGGAATATTTTTGTTGAAGATTTTCTCCCTGGGCCTTATCACAAAAATGTTTTTATTCTACAAATGTTTTTATTCTACAAATCTTTTTTTCCAAATCTGTAGTATATTTTGTTTACTTTGAAGTATTTGAACAAATCTTAATTTCCATCATTATCAGAAGTGAGCATATCAATTTAAAAATGAAAATACTCATTTTATGAATTTCTTTTAATGTTGTACTATAGGGGTTCTAAATAAGTTTAAAATGTTTAAGTTTGGTTAACTTGCATTTTGATAACCAGAATGATTACATGGGTGAAGGAATTTTTTCATAATTTGAAATATGAACAGAAAGGGAGATAATCTCTTCTTACCCATTTGCATTATTCATATACAATGTGTTTGAGAACTATTGATACTCCACCATATTGGGTATCAACCCATCATTTTGTCAAAAAAATTATATATGACCTCTTGTCTCTATTTAAGACTGTTTAAAGTTACAAACTGAACCAGCTAGATCGTTATTTCAATATTTAATGAATATCATTTTACTTTATTGGGTTCATCATTCATTAATTTTTTTCTTTAATCGGTTGCATTATTGCAACTCATCTTTATCACCTTGACCTTATGTAAGATTCTCACTACAACATACTCAAATAATTTCAATAGAACAATATTCTTTCATCTGATAAAGATCTGTGACTGTATTTTTCAGACTTGATTGAAATAATATATTGTAGGTTTCATGTTCATTTTCAGAAGTAAGATAAACCAATAAACTAATTTGCTTTGCCCTTTTAAATCTTATTTGTGCTTCTTAAATATAGACCACTTAAACACTTCAAGAACAATATTAGCAACTTTTCATTTGGTTTATATTATTTTAGGGGTATATAATAAAGCTGAGTGACTTTTTTTTTTAATTTGTAATCATCACTCACACTTTGCACATTTGATTTCTTACAAGTTTCCATGTTAACAAGGTAATCTGAAATGACAGTTGTTTCTTTAGAGTATTATTACAGTTTTGAGTTTGGATTTCATAGTTTACTATGTAGTCTTACCTTACCATCTTAATATAATTTTACTTGGAGAAATGCCACTGCTTGAATCTTAGCTTTAAGATCTCTCTCCTATCTGTAAGGTTAGGAAAGATAACTCTGTGGGTGTTAAAACTATTAAAAAATGGGTACTTCTACTAATTCAATGTGAAAATATTTTGTATTACAAATTTTAAAAATTTTCACTCCAATGGGTGTGTGTGTGTGTGCAAATTGATGTTGGTTCTATTTTGGGTTTTTTATATATATATATATATATATATATACACACACACACCACATAATATATTGGATAAAGTAATGAGGTGACTAAAACATTTTGTTAAAAAAACATGAATTTTCTGAAGTTTCATTTCTGACTTGTTCAGTACTTCAAAAGCTGAAAATATATTGTGCTGGGAAATGACATATCCTGTTTTGACATCATAAAAATTAACAGTAATAAAAAGATTGGCAATACAGGTTTACTGAAAGAAATAGGTTCATGTTTTACATGATGTGTATTTCTATAATGATGAATGAGTGAAATCAAAGGATTTCATTGAAAAAAGATTGGTCTGGTACTATTGGATACATTGGGCAAATAATGTTACAATCACGGACACTTATAATACCAGTCGCCAATGTCTAGGTATGAACTACCAATGCATGAGTGCTTCCCTCAACATATCTGAAACAATGGCTGTCCCAAAGCTGACTGCAGAAATAGTATAAATACATTGATAACTTCAAGTTAGCAGTTAGTGGGCACAAGAGTTTAACAATCTGGCTGCTTTGAGATTGGAAGGAATGTGTATGTGCTGTCTCTTTGCCTTGACTTAGATTCCTGGATGGCATTCAACCAATCCTGCCTTTTTGCTGCTGTTTGTTTGTATAACAATCTGGCTGAAAATCTCAACAGTTCACAGGAAGAGTTGAATTTCTTCTGTAACTCTATCATTAATAAACCTTGTTATTGTGAGACAAACATTTTTATTTAATTTTCTCTCCTCATTTGGAAGGTTGTGTGCATATGCAACATCCTTGTGCTGCAAAACATTGTTTTAAGCAAAGTCTTCAGCAGATGATTGTGTAGACCTTAATATTACAAACTGGGCAAAAGGATCACGGACACGTGGAAGTGATCATTACACTATTCTTATTTACCTTGCTATGGAACCCAAATTTCTAGTTTTGTTTCAATCTCAGAAATGAGATATGTCTCTTTGCATTACCAATTCAGTGTCCTTTTATGAATGATAAATATGCATTAAGTTACACTAATAATTTGACAATCCTAACAAGGACAAACTACTGCAAGGCCCAAATTCCAAGACTGTCCAAGAGCAATATTTTGTTGTACTTTTTATTTTATGACTAATTCAATTTTGTTGAACAGGCATGAATACATTCAGTAGACTTTCTGCAATACCTAAATTGGGCAACTAAAAAAAAGTTATTTTCCTGACTCCCCACCCCCCGCTACTATATTAATATTTTGAATTCAGTTATCTAGTCAAGGGTTTTTATATTATCTATAAAATTTACCTCCTGTTAAGGATTTATTTTAAATGTTTACTACAGACTTGAAGTCATAAGATGATTATACAAAGTTGATCCTGGATAAACTAATTTGAACACAATTTTAAATGAACAAATTCAATAAATGCTTTTGTTGTGATTATGACAGACAAATCTTATCCCCTAACTACATAAGTTTTTTTTTTCCTGTTTATTTACTATTGTGTGGTTATTTCAGTGATTTAGTTTATAAATTTTCTTGTGCATAAGTATCTCATGTATGTGCATAAAATTTGCTTTTAATAAAGCAGCTTAGAAATATTTTATTTACTTCTTGAAATGGCAAATAAAAATTTGCCTTTTAATTTTTGATAATTGTGAAACTTTGCACTGCTAAATACAGCAAAATTAGATACCATACTATTTTAATTAGAACAAGGCTGAATAACTCAACTTTGTAAGTGCTTCACATTGCCTTGTACCAAATTAACCATGGTAAATATCTGATCTCATTTACAATGCAATACCAAATAAATTTCTCACATTGACAATACATAATTTGTAGTAACTAAAAGTAAATATCTAACTAATCCTCAAAAATGTCATTTTTACATTTATTAGAAATTAAAATATTTTAATGCTTGGTGAACTTGGTAAATCTGACAGTTTACTTTTTTTTTTAATCTTTAAACTCTTGTAAAGAGATCTTCCTTTTCAATGAGTTACTATGTTTTGTTCTATTAACTTTACTATTCATGTGTTATAAATATCTACAAGTAATTGCCATAAAACTTGAAGGCAGAGATTATGTTCCCTTTCTTAGGTTGACCCATGTGGGTTGATATGCTGATTTAGGTACCTCCACTCATTTTTGATACCTAAATTTAAATTGAATTTTTAAAAATGAAAAAAGTTCTTAAAGCTTTACTTTTAGCTTTAATTGAAAGCCAAGAGATTAAATTTACTGATTCCATTAAGCAAAATACTCTGTATTTCAAACCAAAATTATATTGATTGGAATCTAAAATATTTTTGATTTTTAAACAGAAAAAAAAAATCCAATTTTTTTGGCTATTTTTCATTGATTGACATATTTTGTAAACAGTAGCCAATTCTGTTTTAAAAAATCTTAAAAAATAAAATATACCTCACTGAAATATTTTATTAGCAAATTTAAACCTACCTTAATCTGATTTGAAACAAGTATTACTTGCTTACTGTCTGAAATGTTCAATAAAAGAGTTTTTTAATTACAGTAGTCCTCTTATCAAGGTCATCTGAGGTGATGAATGACTTATTGACAAATGGGAGCTGTCAAAAACTCTCAGTATGATGGCCAAACATCATAATTGGATGTATTGTAGCTTAATTGTATGTTTCAATTTTTGGTTTTTAACTTCATAGTAAAATTAAAAATTTAACATTTTCAACAATTATATATTTTATAGATTTTAGTTAGCTTAGGTTTATAGCCATATGTTTGAATATGCTTTCTGAATAAATAAGAATTAAAGTATAAAACTTTTGAAATAATTTAATAAAAATGGAATTGAAATAACCATGCTAACTCAATTTATAAAATGTTATGCTAAGTAGGAATTTAACAGAATAAAAAAAAATTATAATTTCAATGGTAGGATTAGCAAAAAGGCTATTGAAATGTGCAACAAAAACAGACCAAACACAGGTTATAAAATAAAAATAGAAAGAGGAAAGCTTTTTCAATTTCTGTAAATTATCTACATTCACAATTAATGTAAAAGATGAAACTAGAAAAGAAATTACTTTTAAATTTTGAAAGCAGGATTTGGGAAACCTGTTGAGCTATTCAGAAACAAGTGGAAATGAAAAAAGAAAAAAATGGGCACTGAATACAAATGTTCATTTTGGGGAGCTTTTTTTCGTGTAAAGGGGAAAACCCTTGAATCACGTGACCTTTTTAATGGCCACCCATACAAATATATATGCAATCAGCATGCACACAATTAAAATGTTTTAATTATTTAAAAAAATCCATTGGCTCAGTTATTTGTATTAAGCTTTTCAGTTTTCAATTAGTAAATATAGTCTTCACACATTAATTTAACAATCTAGCATTAATGATGGAGAAAATTTTAAGATTTTTGAAATTTTATAAGTTATTATAATAAAAATGATAAAAATGAAAACAATATTTGTAAAATTCACTGTTCATGAATTTTTTTTTTTTTTTTTTTTCAGACTGATATTTTTAATATATATTGTTTATAAAACCAATTAAGTTTATCTAAAAAAATGGCATAGTTTTATTGCATTTTTGTTTTTACAGTCCAAAGCAGATTTTCTAAAAATGGGCTAATTTGGAAAAAGACTTGATTATCATTCCCTAATGACTACTGAATTAATATTAGTTTTTATAGTGAATTTCTAGACATTTCCGAAAATTAATAGGTGGATGGGTAGTAACATGTTAAGAAAAAAAGAATTTATCAAGATTTTCTAAAAATATTTCAAAAATGATGTTAGTCAATTATGAACAAGTCTTGATTTTTGCAAAAATTTCCAAATTAATGTCTTTTCACAGGCAAAAAAGTGACTTGTGTAATACTATGTTTGCCATAATAAACCCTTGTAAAAATTGCATCACTCACGGATGAAAGAAAAACAAGATTTTATACCAATTTTTCAAGTATGTTAGAAAGAATTTAAAAAAAAAATCTCTTCTCTTTTTAGATAATTAAAAAATACTCTTAATAACATTTTGCAAGTAAAACTTTGTTTTTATTTAGTTTAGGGCCATTTTCCTTCAGACTTTTTTTTAGTGATTTAGTGGAGGTACCTAGAACACAAACCAAACCCTTTCTTAGTGATAAAATCCTTTTGTTTTTGTTTTTCTCTAGGTGCTGCATGGTAGATTTTAGCAAGTTGATTCTACTGACCATTACTATAGAGTAGTTGTTTTTAATTATCAGATTTTTGTCCTTATGTCAAATTTAAACTTAGTCAATAACTACCTCTTCTATTTCCCATATAAAGGTTCTCTTTTAATTTTCCTTTTTGTGATATTTTGTTAAACACACCCTAGAAAATATTTTAACTTGTTGATGCAAAAGCAAATGAAACTTCTAGTTATATATATATATATATATAGTGAGTGTGTGTGTGTGTGTGTGAAACCTGCCATATTTGACCCTCTTCATCAGCGACCACCTTGACCATTTACAACATTAACCAACGTTTTTCTATGCACTGACAATTTGCTAATGTTAATTGGTCCCCAGAATTAGTGAAAACCACTAATCCAGTAACTGCTTTAAAAAAAAAAATCCATTTTAAATTAGAAATTAAATGAGTAATCTATTTCATATGGTTTGATCTAAGCCAGGAACACTTCCTCATTGTTTTGTTATTGTAGTGTTGTAGCAAACTGCTATTACTTGTTACATGAGTTCACCTCAGTCAAATGTCATCTGTTTTGTAGTAACATGTATTGCATTTGGCAAGTTCAAGAGATTTGTTTTGGTCTCTGTACTAACTTGGATGGATTCAGGGATGGGGAAAATCACATCTATATATCCCTTTCTCAATGTATATCTTTTTTGCTCTCTTTATTCTTTATTCTTTATTCTTTATTTTTATTTTTTTCTGTATCTGTCTTCCCTGTTTCACTACCTGATCACTGTCAATTTTTGTGTGTGTGTTTTATTTTTTTTATGTATTATAACAGATTCTCTTTTACTGTCACTCACTTCTATAAAAAAAAATTGGAACCATATATCTAGCGAATTTGTTACGTTAAAAAACAACAAAAAAAAAACACTAAACAGGCTGGAATAACTGACCTTTTTTTTTTTTTTTTTTTTTTTTTTAAAGCCCCACAATTGTAAATATTTTTAGTCTCTTTTGTTGACTGTTGTAAATACATTTAATATTTTTAAAATTTTAAAATTAATTATACTGAATAAATTTCTTTAGTTAGACCATCTTTATGTTCTTATTTAATACCAGATTACATTTTAATATGTACATTTAGGTGAGTGGAATATACATTGTCCCTGGTGTAGATAGGTCATGAGCCTTTAGTGAGTGACCACTTGCTGTTTGCAACCAGTTTTTGATGGCAGTAGTGGTGGTTACATATGACAGGTTCCACTGTTTATATCCCTTCCCATTGGCAAAGTTGAGTCACTTACCAAAATTTGATAAAAATATCACTTTTCAATATTTTCTTGGTTGGTATGAATTTTTCAACACCTTCTAGATGGCAAAATAGTTTGAGAAAAACAAATATTAACCAATCATATTTTTCTACTGAGCAAGTACATGTAAAAAAAAAATTCTTAAACCAACACAGATTTTGATGATTTGGAGATGTTGTTCACTTATAATGGTCAAGTAAAAGGTGGGGAAACAATTTTGATATATTGAAAAAAAAAAAAAAATCTACTCTATATCAAAATTTGAACCTTGTCCATTGCCTTCTCCACTTACTACTACACTCTTAAACAAATATTGCAGTGCAGTTTTGTACCGATCCTCTCTTCAAAAAACATTTGTTTAAAATTATTTAGAAAGGTAAATATACACAAAAAACTATAAATATATATAGTTTTAAGGTGTGCTATATTTATAGGATAAAGTGCTCAATATCAGAGATAGATCCTATAAGAATATAAGAGCGAACATTGAAGTCAGTACTCAGGGGCGACAGACTGTTTCAGGCTAAACGTATTCATCATCTATGTGCCCTGATGATTGCGCTTAACATGAAACAGTCTGTCGCCCCTGAGTGTTGACTTTAATGTTTGCTCTTATCTATATATATATATATATATAGAGAGAGAGAGAGAGATGTAAATTAAATTCTAGTGGATGGGACACTTAACTTCCTATCACTTTTGATATCTATGAACATGAGAAACTTTTCTGTAAGCAATCTTTTATTGAAGTTTCATGTTATTCTGCTCTTACCACATACCAATTGGTTTGTGTACAGTTTTTGATTTAGCATAAGAAAGTACTCCTTTCACACTTTCAGAATAAGACATTATCTTGAATACTCAGATCATCTTGAAGAAAGAAGCTTTACTTTAAACATTCTTTTTTTTCTAAATCATTGAACAATTAATTCTGTGAAAGGCATTTTGGTAAGTTGCATTATCTTTGTGATAGGATGTTTAATAGAGATGGACTGAGATAACTGTAATTGATCATTGGTCAAGCTGACTTTACTCTGAAAGATTTTATCTGCATAAATGACTGTTCTTCATTGTAATTGGATTCAGATCAGTAGATAAAAAAGTCAATCCAGATTGACTCTACCATATAACTTTCAATGAAAAGAAAATATGAATGTGTAAAAGTGAATCCAACTTGATTCTCTATCACTGGCCATTTTGGAAATGTTTTAAATTAGATTCTAAAATACTGATGACTCTTTATGGATTAAGATCACTCAGAAATTCTGTAGGTGGTGCTATTTTTAGTTTGGTATTGTATGGCAACTGCTAAAGAGATGTAATAAAAGTTAGTGAAACAATGGTCATCAAACATTGTACAGATGGCCATGCAACCTGATCATGAAAATATTTTCCCAGCTGCTTACTTGGAGATAGGGAGCTTCTTACAGATAATGCAGTTGGCTGGTACATATTTAAGAAGAAAAAAAAAATGCTAAATGCCAGTCCAGCATTAAAGAAAAGTTGGCTTGATGCCAATAGATCTTAAGATTTTGGTCCATGTAAAATATTTTAATGCAAATTTAGCAATGCGCACACACACACACACACACACACACATATATATATATATATATATATATATACACACACACACACATATTCTTTTAGCTTGGGTAAATCAAATTTTAATTAATCTCTTAATACTAGACCACAGTTCAAACAAGGATCTCTAAAGCTCCTTTAATGCCCCCCCCCACATGTGGTTCCACATTAAATTAATGCATTTGTATTATATTTTTTATAATGTGCATAGTACTCCTTGAAAATGATTGTCTATATTGATCATTATTTCTGCGTAGGATAAGTTGTAGTCACTAGTGAATAAAGCTACTAAAAGCTATTTTGTGTCCTAACCTATGAACTTGTGTGTGTGAGTAAGATAATCGGTACTGTCATGTGATAGTTTTGGTTTATCTTATGTTTAATTATACAATTTCTTTTTTCAGATGGAAAATACTAATGTACTCATGAAAATTATGTTCATTGTAAGCTTTTGATTATTTATAGATTAGATAAATAATTCTTTTGACAATATGAACATGGCTTCAATTTCTTTTAAATGTCTAGGTGAATGATTTCATTGCATTGTATAAAGTATAGCAACCAAGAATCATTAAAAGTGGTTTTAAAAAAAAAAACAAAAAAACTTTGCTATTGCATACTGGATAAAAAAAGTTTTTATACAAATGTTTAATCATTCTATGAAACAACATTGCTCATAAAAACTATAGTTCTTCCCAGTGAGTGGGAGGACACACACATCTAAGAATTTTACTGTTACTGAAAAAGGTATCAGTTTACAAGAAAGAGAGGTATGGGATGGCAGAGATTTAGTAACTTATAATGAAAAATACCAGTCAACAAATACTACAGTGTTGGAATGTCAGTGTTGCTGATTGTGTGTAGGTGTGTTGCTAGCACTGTCAGGTTTTGGCAAATTAGTATCTCCATCCTCTTGCCTTTGCTGTGACCAACTGTAAAAGCAGGCTGAGATAGTCACCAACACAACTACTGTCAGTCAAAACATAACCTACTTACATCAATCTCCTCACACTCTTGTTTTGCACCCCCCCCTCAATGTATGTGTTCTTTATCACATCAACATGCTTAACCAATTGTCACATGATTTTCAAAGTTATTTGCTTTGAAAGATCACTTCTTGAAGTTTTGATGCTATGAATACATAATGTTCTTAGAACTGTGTCTACAGTAAATTGATAATGATAATTTGTTCTGAAAAGGTGTTGGAGGCAAGTAAATATAATGAATGGTAGAAACAAACCTGAATTTGACATTGTTAAAAATAGATCATGAATTATGATTAATCATGGAACTTCGAAGAAAAAAAAAATTATTTCAAACTTTTTTTGAGACCTCAGTAATTAATTTTTACTATTCTAGTTCTTTGCTTCTTTTAAAGTTGAACATCTCTTTGGCCTCTTAACATGTAATGAACTTCAGTTTTATTTTTTGACTTTGAGTATGCTGTTTTTCAAAAAATTAGTTTATATTTCGATCTGGAAGTAGTATTTCAACAAGATATAAATTTAATCTGGCAAAAATGAACATTGTTTTGCCTGTGCTAATGTAAAAACCAGTGATTGACTTTTATCAGATTTCTAAATTTTTGCTTTTTTACAATAAAAATAAAAACCCGCACTAGTCTTGATTAGGGTTTTTTTTTTTTTTTTTTTTTTTTTTTTTTTTAAATAATTATTGGTAAATAGTAATAAATTTTACATACTAAAATGTTTTATTTTTGTCATTACTTGGATCTTTCGGTCTATTTGAAGTTAACAAACTTGCTACTACTAGGAGTAAAAAGTTGAAGTCAATTTTTGATGAATTTAATTTGATCTCACTGTTTCTTGTAGTTATGAGCTAATAACTTGATATTCTTTCAAATTTTTACTTTAAAGGTAAAATTTTTGTTTCTTCTTTCAGGGAAAGGTAGACTTTATAAATCGTAGCCACTTACAGCTTTATGCTATGTTCTTTGGCTGCTGGTGGTTGTTTACATTCATTACATAAGATGCTATGAAGTCTGCCTTTCTCTGCCATGGGCAGATAGCTTAGGTTTGTGATCTCTGGCTTATGACAAAGGTCAAGTTTCAATCTCAGCTTGAAGCAAATGGTTTATCTAGCTGCACTGATGAACTGTGATACAGTGAAACAGGCTTGTGTGCAGATGATTTTATATAATAAAAATATATATTTATATATATTCTATTTCTTAATATCTCTAGAAATGGTTTATCAACATTTTATGTTCTTGTATGCTTATACTAAAATTTTATATTTGTTTTATATTTTTTAATTTATTTTATGTATGGATTTTCTTTCAGGTTACATGAGGAAATTATAGACTTTTATACATACATGTCTCCCCGTCCAGAAGAAAAATGTATGAGAGAGGGTGTAGTGGAAAGAATACGGCGAGTTGTAAAACAATTATGGCCTGATGCACAGGTAAGCGCACGGAATATGTTCACTTAGAAACAAATGCAGCTTTTGTCAGTTTTTTATTTTTCCTCTTTCACACAAATGCTTTGAATTTCATTTCTTCAGCTAAACTTGGAATTTTTATTGTTGAAAAGTTGTTGCTGACTTTCTCAAAGTCAGTTGAATATTTATAAAGGTTTGTCAAAACAGTTTAATTTTATGACCATTTCTGACACTTTACATGTGTTGGCAAAATTATTTACTCCTCCCATAAGAGTAAAATGCGAATTGCTCAGCTTCAGTACAAAAATATAAGGGATATTTTTATACTGATGTCTGAGCAATTTTAATTTTGATTTAAATTTCTAGGATGAGGATTTAATTACTCTGAGACTATTGCTCTTATCAATCACACTTCACCTATCATGCTCCCCTTCCATCTTCATAAGTTGTTTGTTGATCTGAGTAACTTTCAGGGAATTTTAAACAAGCCTTTATTCTATCTATAGAGTTAGATTGTTCTTGTTTCACTGTCCATATCTTAGGTCATCTTGTTTTTATAGTATGGCTTAGTACTGGTTTAAGTTTGCATACCCAGTCTAGACATTGAGCATAAAATTACTGTCACTAAATTGATGAACCAATACTTTAATCCACTTGGCTATTGTCACATTGGACAAATCTGCATTGAGGTCTAGAATCTAATCTGCCTGCTACTGCAAAATTTTTTTCAGCTTCAAAGTATAAACTACCTGCTTATTTCTCCTTGTTTTATATTTTGCTAGTCAAATTTGAAGATGAAAGCTTATTCTGTATGAGGTAGTAAAAACTTAGATTTTGCATTATTTTGTCAGAAAATGAACATTTTTCTCCAGTTTATGGATTCAAATCTCTATTTTCACTGTACTAATGTAACCTAGATTAAAAAAGTCAATATCACTAAAAAGAAGAATCATTTTGACTTCAGTAATTCCAAGTAGTTTTACAAGTAATAAATTTGGCTTAGCTTCCGACCTGTTCTAAAATTCTTATTCTCTCTTCTCACTTGTCACCTCCATTTATTTTACACTTTTTTCGCAGGTTTCTCAGTTCACAAAATTATCAGTCATTTAATATCATCTTTCATTTCCTTATTTGTTGACAAAATGACCTCAAGAAATATAACTTGGCAAACAATATTTTGTTATGAAAGTGTTGATTGATTAGTGGAAAAATGATTAGTGGTTAGTGTTGCTGTTAAGTGGGGTTGGAACAACTGAACAATCTTAAAATACTTTAAGGAAAATTGTACTAAGATTTTTTTTAATATTGCAGTAACAAATGTATAAACCCAGAAATTCAAGCATTAAAATATAAATAGGAATTTTGTTTATTTCTTAGTTGATTTTTTTTTCTCCTGCTATCTTGTACTCTTGTTTTTCCCCAATCCACTTGAAATGCCATTTCAAGACAGTCAAGCATTACTCTCTACAGGTTTTTTTTATCGTCTATGAATTGCCAGAATTTGAACCCTTTGATTTAAAGTAATTTTAAGCCTGAAAGATGCTGTACTTATCAACTTTTAATAAAGATAATTTGTAATGCATATACTTTTTTTTGCTGTTAAAAAACAATACTAAATTAAAATTCCTATACTAAAAAATAATTTTTTAAAAAAATCAACATGTTAGTACATTTTAAATTTGTAATATTAACCTAGTTATCAAATTTTCCCTAAATATTACTAAAAAAAAAAAAATCATAATTTTAATCTCATGATTAGCATTGTTGATTGTAAACAGCTTTTTTCAGCAAATTGGTTCATTAAAAGGGCACTTGAGAATGTTTTCACTTTGTGTTTATATTTTAATCTATAAACATTTTTAGCTGATAAAATATAAAAATATTATGGCTTATAAATTATTTTGAAAATTAATCTTACTCAACACTAAATTGAGAAACTTAATTTTTTACCTTTTTGGAAAAAGAAAAAAAAAACCTTTAAGTTTGTAAACTTTCAATTGATTTTGAAAGTGTTCAAGCTATTTTTGTTTGATCATAAATTTGACTTGTAATGTCAAAAATCCTGTAAAATCTAATTGATGACAATGACCAACAGCCAAAAGTAATTAACAAACATTTTGTCATTTGGCTTATGCTTGCTTGAAATTTATTCATATTATTGCAATAGATCATTATCAAATAACCATTCATTACCCAATTCCTGACTCAAAATTTGTTCCATTTAAGTCATTTGAACATACTGATTTACAGTTGTCTGTCCTCAATATGTCACTGACAGTGCTCCTGGGTTTAACTAGATGGTGATGCAAGAGACTGATGGTTGAAAAATCCAAGAGGTTAACCTTTTAATAATTGGTCTATTTGTAAAATATACCATATTCACATAACTTGTCATCAACCATATAAAATTCTTGTAGAGAATATACAATGGGTTAGTAAGATGACCTTTAAAGCTTACAGGCAACTTCATGAAAGTTGAAAGTGGTAACATTTCTTCTTTAATGGTCAGTAATAATTTTTGACCCATGTTAAATTAGATATTTTTACTGTTGCACCAAACTGGATTTGCTATTTGGGAAAGTGTTCCTTCAGATAATATAGAAATGTGTAATTGGAAAATTGTCAGGATTTGTATTTAAATATCTTGTAACTCATGTTTGTTTGAATGTTATATAATTTAATTTAGAGTAAGTGCTATTATTATTGAACAGAATTATCAAATGATTTAACTGATAATTGATGTAAAAGATTATAATAAACAAAGATAGTTAACCCCCCTCCACCTAAAAATAAAAAAAAATGGTTTAAAATGAATTTTTAAAAATGAAAAATTTTCCTTGAAGCTTTTATTTTAGTTTCATACTAATAAATTTAATATTTGCAATAAGCCTAATACTTAGCTGTATTTCAAAAACTAAATTTGACTGGGTAGGTTTTTTTTTTTTTGTTCAAAATAGCTGATTGTGTCCCCCACTTTTTTGTCATCTTTCTTTGCAATATAATTATCTTTACTAAAACGCCTTACAAAGATAAAATACTTCTGAAATTTTGAGAAATATTAGTTGATTTAAAGTATAATTAATCTGATTTGAAACAAATCTTATTAAAGTTTAAAGTATCACAAAGTAATTTAAGAAAACAATAGCAATGTTTACATCTTTGACAAGGTGATGACAGATTTATAATTGTTCAATGGAAACTTTGTAAAACATAATTTAAGAAAATGACATGAGTGCCTTATATATAGTCATCTGCAGACAGATCTGTTTCGCTGTATCACAGCTCATCAGTACAGTTAGACTCCAATTGCTTTTTAACCCAGGATTGAAACCCGACTGAATTGGCATCAGTCGGCGATTCTACCTCTGGGTTATGGGCGTTCGGTAGAAGAAGGCAGACTTTTTTAAAAGTACTCAGTAATCTTAAAAATTTATTTAAAACTTTTGGAAAATGTTTTCCATAATCTAATTTTAGGAACATTCTTTCTCTAACATTTTTGAACTGTTCATGGTATTCATACCAACTGTTGCAGTTTGGAATTATTCCTTGTCAAAAAGTCCCCAGGCATCCTAGCTCTCTGTGAAACTAACCTTATTTCTGCAATCTTTTCTTCCTGATTTCTTGATTCCTGGTTACCTTTCTCATTTTAGAAAAGACTCCAATATCCACATGCATGGCCTGGGAGTTTCTCTATGAACCTCTCCCTCTAGTTAGAGAGATCTCTTGAATCTCCTGACCATTCTTACATGTGTGTGTGTGTGTGTGTGTGTCTGTCTCTCTCTCTCTCTCTCTTATACTTGGCTATCTCTTCTTTCTCTACTGCTCCACCTCCTCTCATGACTATTGTGTGCTTGATAGTATTTCTGACAATATAAACAAGGTCATTTCACTACATTTATCTGCAAATGTATTTGTATTTAGTGACTTTTATGTCATCGTGTTATTACATACTCTAACCCATTACCACCACACCGTTATGTAAGTAGGTGGGACTGCAACATAATATACAAATGTCTCTCTCTCAATTAGTCAAATGTTGCCGAGCTAAATGGAATTGCTCACAACTGGTGATAGACAAAAGAAGGTAAACACTAAAATATGTTTATAACAATAGATTTTATTTATACAATACACAAAATTATTTAACAAATGGGGATCTTTATGGAGGCTGAGTAAAAAGAAAACACAAACATCTTGAGAATGGGTATTTCTAATTAATTCTATTTAATTCTCAAATGGTTTAAAATCTGCTAGCATGCATTTTACAATAAAGATATATACACAATATGTCAAGATAAATGAGCGATTTATCTGCTATTAGTGTAAATGTTTCTTTTGACTTGTCTTCACAGTCTCTGGATTTTTAGATTTTTTAAACTTTCTTTTATCTTTTCTTTTTCTTCCTCTTGCTTTTGTCACTTGGATGTTTCTTTTCTTTACTTATCTTGGGGTTGAGATGTGTTGAAGTTGATCATTCCTTTTTCTTTTCTCTTTACTATAGGGGGAATTGTTGAAATTTAGGTTTCTTTGAACCAATCTTTTCCTTGAAACTTTGTTTGTGCTACAAAAATCTGTAGAAACCAAACTTATAGCAGATTATCATGGACCCCCAATCAAATCTGAATCGGAAACTGAACTGAAAGCAGTTCTTACTTTCGCGCCTCAGCATGTGACGTCATATGTCCAAATATAGTGTTATAGCCAAAAAAGATTTTTTGCCTTTCAGACTTTGCGTTCTAACCTTAGTTGACGTGTTTTTAATACTTCAACCAGATTATTATAGTGGATATATTTAAAAAAAAAACAAACAAAATGGAGTGACTATTTCAAATATGGGAGTATCCACTGTAATAATAAAGATCTTTTTTTATTCAAAAAGATACATTAATTCATTAGGAATTGATCATGTATACAATCATGATATAAGGTCTAGCCAAGGTGTTGAATTCATCACCTGCATGTATTTTTTCTCTCTCTCTCTCTCTCTCTCATTAAATTAATTTTAGGGAGAAAATGTGAACAAAAATGCATCACTTATTGGACTTGTAAAACCTTTGTAGAAATTTAGTCAGTGGTAAGAATTACTTAGTGTCTTGTAACTGATCAATTTTGGTGATGAAACCATTGTACTCTTTGAAGTGGGGTGTTGCAATCAGAGCATTTTCTCCTGCTGTTAGTTTCAGACTTCTAATATTGACTTTTTTCCTCTCCTCAATCAGTCCTACTCTATAATCGTAAATGTGAGGATGACCATGATATATTATGCAAACAGTTGAACAGCTATTTAAATCACTTGTACCCTTCAATTTCGCAACATTTTTGTCGATTGCGTGCACACCTTTCGAAACAGGTGGAAAATATTGTGACCAATTTACAAAAATCAGTATCCCATCCTTTATAAGTAGCAGAAAATCTTTCACTTGATAGACAAAGCAAAGTTCAGCTGATATGACTGTTAATGTTGTTGCATATTAACATCTGAATTGTTTTGTTGTATAACTAAAGTTTTCTAATTTCTCTTGCACACATTACAGAAAAAGTACCTGTGGGTCTAAAAAATATGGCACCTATGAAGATGTAACATAATTTTGATTATTTTAGTTGATGAAAAAAAAATTGGGAGAAAGCTGTTTTGCTGAATGTCTTGAAACATTTATAAATTCTTTCTTCCTTGGCTTTATTTTTAAAATTGTTTCACATCCATATGACCAATATAGTTATCCGGTTAACTAAAATATAACTGGAACATTAAAAAAATCTTTTTATTTTCAGGTTGAAATCTTTGGTAGTTTCCGCACTGGTTTGTATCTACCAACCAGGTAAGTCAAACATTTATAAACACAGATTTTTAATGCCTGATTTAATTTTGTATTAATTAAAAATTGGATATTGCAGATATGCAAACTAGCGAAATCTTCCATGAAAATGAACTAAATTGTAACCATACCTCCAAAAACTCGTACAGGGATTCAACAGTTTTTCTCGACAACTGCACACACATCTGTGATGTTTTTCATCAGTTCTGCTGGTTACGGAACTCCCGTGACATGCATCACTGTCAACATTTTGTCAGTTATTTTAGAAATATATGAAGCATTTATATATTCCTCTCCTCACTTTCTGCAACTTAGTGTGGGTTTTTGTGCTGTTACCACCAAGCTTAAATGGTTAAGGAAATATTCTCCAACTTATACATCAACTTGTATGTGTGTATATAAGTCTGTTGAAATATCATGAATTAACAATATTCCATAATGTTAAATGTAAATAGGATGTGTATTTTTTTTTTTTTTTTTTAATCATATCACCCCGAGCAAGGCGGTACGCCACTGATGCGCAGGGGGTTACGTAAGGGTAAAAAGAATGGAAAAGAGAAAGCCGGAAACCACATCCTAAACAGGAAACAAGGGATGAGCCTCTTCACCTGTTCGATAGATGTGGGTGGAGTGTAAACCGGGCGATAGTTCAGTCTATCTACTCCAATTGAGGAAAAAAAAAAAAAAAAAAAACGTTGTTGAATTGATAAGTTTTAACTTAGTTAAAGTCCAGGCAATGAAATGTCTAAGAAAACAAAATCAATCCTTCAATTAAGCATGAAAAGTTTTAAAATCAAGCAAAAATTAGGCAAAACGAACAAATAAAAAAATAATGACTCACCCAGAGCAGAATTCAACAATATTCAAGAAATTTTAACTCCAAGCCGAGAACAAAGCCACTGACCGATTGTAAAAACTTTTTACACACAGAATGTGGAAATGTTAGTATTTGGAGTTTTACAAGAGATAAGTGATAAAACTAGTTACTATAACATGTCACTCAAATCCTGGGTCTAACTAATAAAACAACCTTTAGGCAAAATTCAACTTTATTCATCAACATAGTCTCCTTCTAGGGTAATACACTGATTCTAATGCTTCTCTAACAATTTGATGCCTTTTTTGTAGAATGATTTGTCTTTGGTCTCAAAATACTCCTTGGTTTTCAACATCACTTCATTGGAAACAAATCTCTTTCCATGGGGAATAGACTGGATGCTGAGGCAATTCAAAGTGCAATTCATCTAATTTTGCCATCATTGCGATCAACTTGTGACACAGTGCATTGTCTTGGTGGAAAATCGCTTTTTTCTTCTTCACTTTTGGCCCTCCTTTTTTTGCGCATTCCTCCTTCAAATGCACAAATAATACTATATAATATTAGCTATTGATAGTTCTTCCTTTCTCAAGGTAATTGATGAAAAAAATACTTTGTGTATCCCAAAATACAGAGGCCAAGACCTTGCCTGTTGATGCTTGCATCTTTGGTCACTAGAAAGCTTTCATCTGCTGCTGTCCACTCAGCTGACTGCTGATTTGACTCTGGAGTGAAGTGGTGGATCCATGTTTCATTCATTGTCACATTTATGCAAAAACTTCTTGTTGCATTGAAACATTTGCAAACAATGCTCTGAATCGTCAATGCATTGTTGTTTTTGATTGACTGTGAGTAAACACAGCACTCACTTTGAACACAGCTTTCTCATTGACTAACATTCATGCAAAATGGTGAATACACTGCCTTCTGATATGTTCAACTCCTCTGCTGTTTCATGCAACTTCAATTTATGATCAGCCAAATGATTTTTATTTTTTTGGTGTTTTCCAGGACAACTGCTGATTTGGGGTGACCTGAACATTTAGCTTCATTTGTGTCTGTACGACCATGTTTAAATTCAACATGCCACCTCTTAACCATTCTTTCTGATGGAGCAGAGTTCGAATAACTTATCAAACCATTGCTTTGCTTAAACAATTTTTTTTTTTCTGCTCAGAAAGAAATTCTTTATCAACACACGAAATTCATTGTTTTGAAAATTGTAGCTTCACTTAAATAACTGTAATTTGTAAACTAATCTGATTGGGCTCAAATTTTATTTACCATTTGAATGTTAGTACTTCATAAAAATCATGAATTTTTTTTATTAGTGGTGCCATCTATATATCAGGCCCAGGACTTATTGAGTGATGTTATTTCAGTTCTGCTTTTTATGATCATTGTAGTCATCATTTTTTTTTTTTTTATTTATATATGAGAGGAATGCATATTAAAGCTTTTGATAAACTTTGTGCTTATTTTTGTACTACATTCATTTGTTTACTTAGGGTGGGTTAATTCAAGATGTTCATAATGAAAAGGTGTCTGTTATTCAAACTGAGTTCTATTCCTAAATTTTAAACTCTGCTTTTTAGCTGTATTGGTTATCTCTCTTGCACTGATGATGCAAAGTGTCTGTCTCTAAGAAAATGTCAGACAGTTTGAAGATGATTATAAAATAGGGAGGTGAAAAGATCTATTAAAAGCAGAGTACAATATTAACAGAAAATATAGGCACTCACATGTTAAATCATAAGAACTTAACAGAATAACAATTTCTTATATGCCATCATTTTTGATATTATAGATGAATTTATTTCATTCATTAATTTTGTATAGAGTAAAACCTCAGAGCTAACAGTCTTTCAGAACTCAAGGAAAACTTAAAAGGAAATCTGGTATATTGTTTTTCTGAAATTCACTTGGAAAAGTTGAACTCTTTGAAACAGTAATCAGATCTAATGTAGTTTTGTTTGAATTCTTTTATATAACTTATTTCACTTGAAATCAGAACTTAAGATTAAAATTTGTTTGCAAAACATTAAAGTGCTGTGATTGTAGCAATAGGCTTCTGATATTACTTGTAGTTATGACAGTTGGTATCATAAAATCTTGATAACTTTGGGTCGTGATTATTTTTAATGTAACTGTCAAAACAAAATGGTAATAATTTTGCAATGCTGATGCTTTCTGATAAAAATCTTAATTTCTTCAAGTGGAGAGAGTGAAAATTTTAGATATAAATAACATTTTCTTGTATTAATGAGTTGCAGGAATTTAATAGACAAGTGCATGTCCAAAGTGATATGTCAGAGGTATAGGCAGTTTTTATTACATCTGTGCTAAAGAACAAGACCAAATTATTAAATTCATCTTTAATTTACTTCTCTAAATAATAGAAGCTGATGGATTTATTTTTCTACTTGTATGCTTCGACTTTTTTTTCCCAATTGAGTGGAGGTACCTAAATTCATAGTTTCTTCTGTTTGACTACAAGCTCTATCTCATAGATGATAAAAAAATCACAAATCTGATTTTCTCAACAATTTTCTATAAAAAAAATTACTTAGTTGTATCATTTGTTTTTCAGTGTGTGGCTGAAAGAAGTATGCATATTTTTCTTTCTTTCTTTCTAATGTTTGTTTTTATTTTTCGTAAGCAGGGAGAAAATATAGATGTTGAGTCAATGATATTTTTCCAAATGAGTTTCTAAAAATCTGTGAGCATTTTTAATCTGGGCGACAGGCACATTTTGGCTCCACTAAAGGTTTACACTAGCCAGGACAATAAAAGCGAGATAGCAGCTTGTCAATCTAAATTCCATTTGTCAGATCTTGCTTTGATGATTGCGGAATGTCACTGTCTTTTGTTTAACCACACGTTTCGACGTAAATCAGGCACCATGCATTAGCCCAAAGAGTTCAGTAATGTCATTGTAGGTCATTCTAAGTAACTTGTAAATCTACAATGGCATACTTTTGGGTTGTAAAAGGAATCAGATTTCATTTTTCTATATTTGAAGGGACACGTTTCATTGCCTGATTTTTTTTAAAAATTGATTGCGGGCAAGTAAAGCAATAAACTTTAATCGCCTAATTAAGTTTCTAATCGACTGAGTTGATCAGGTTAGTGAAATCTTGAAGGCTGCCTACAAGTGATCAAATGGCACAAGAAGTCTTGTCTGAATAAAATAGGAAATGACACCTATTTGCAATTAATGAAGTGATAAATTTCCACCTACCCTCCAGATTCTAAATTATTGCTTGTTCTTCCAATTACAGTGATATAGACCTGGTTGTGTTGGGAACTTGGGATCCTCCCCCGCTATGGAAGTTGAAAGATGCTCTTGTGGAGAATAATATTGCCAAGGAGGAGTATATCAAAGTTCTGGACAAAGCATCCGTAAGTACAATTTTTAAAACTTTGTTTTCTAAACTACAGGGTTCTATAGGTAAATTCTCATCACTCTATATTTTTAATTTCACACATGCACATTGTTTTTGATTTTGTTGACTGCATGGTATAGTAAGGTCAGTTGGTCATCATCTGTGAGAAAAAGAGCACCATCATGCAATTCACTCCACCAGAAATTTTGAAACACAGCGAAAGCTCTAATAAGAACATTTCAAAGTGTTTGTGTTTTAATCTTATAAGTGTAAAGAATTTGGAAAGAGTCAGTTAATTCTAATGGTGATTGTGAAGGTACTTGGAGTGATAACTAGTGATGGCAATGTTATGGCTTCATTCATCTTTCCACAGATTAGACTCAACACTGAGACCTACATAAAGTGCCTTGAGAACCCAATCATGGCTGTTAAAAAAATTCTGTGGTCACATCACTCCTTACATCTGGCCACCTAACTCTCCAGACTGCAACCCCTTTGATTATGTGTGAGGACGCAGTTGAGTATGAGACCAACAAAACTCCTTGTAACACCAAAGATGAACTGAATGCAAGGATTATGATAGCATTCACCAATTTAAACAGGGAGAACATCCAGAAGAGTTGCAGGAGATTTCAAAGTTATCTGGAGGATGTGGTTGAAGCCAATGGGGATTTTATTGTATAAATTTACTCTTTAGTATTTGAAGATATTTTGTGTAGTTTTGATAAATGTTAAAATCAGATGTTTTATTTTCATTTTTGAATAATTTAGACAATTTATCCATCACACCCTGTATATTAGGTTCACATTAGAACCTATTTAAAATTGTTGCTTTAAAATGTCAGAAATAGTTAATATATACAAAGCCGGATATATATATATATATATAACTATTCCTAACCTAACAAATTTGAATCTTTACTCTCTTTAAATGAAGTATATAATAAAGCAAAAAAAATGTATATATTATACAATTTTTAATCTTTATTTCATGAAATTTGTTTTGTATCTGTATACTTTGACATTCAAACTTCAAAAAGTATTAGGGCAAAAATTAAAACTAATCATTAAAAGTGGAAAAGCGGCTTTTGCTTTTTTTTCTCTTCTATTCCTACAGGTTTAATGTCAACTTTTCTGATATTATTTAAAGTACTATTCTCAAAATAATTCTCACTTTTTTTTATTAATCAGAATACAAACATTAATAACCTATAGCTATTTCTGTTCCCTTCAAAAGAACATATTTGCTTTGGATGTAAAATGCCTCTTCTAAATATAAAATTAGTTTTAGATAGGAAGGAAGGGCATAATAATCCTATTGGGCAGTGCTGAAATTTCTATTGAAGCAAACCATTTATTTGTTACATATTTTAATAAACTTATAAATATGTTTGAATTAGTCTTAGTAAGTTTGAGATTACTAACGTTGAATGGTTAATATTCTAGCTGATAAACATTGTGCTTATTACACTTTTTCAATGCTGAATTGATCTACAGAAACTTACAAGCTATGACTTGATAATACCTCCATTGTTAAATGATATTTCTGGCTAGATTTTTCCACTTTTCTTGGTGGGTACATTTTTTGAAGTTGATACGAATTTTTGTATAGCATTAGATCCTCTTAGGAGTGCATTACTTGTTCTGAAAAATCTTGTTATATGCTAGACTTTCATTACAATTGAGCTTTCATATCTGAATTTAAGTCAAAATGTGATAGAATGTCTAACACACACACACACACACACACTGAAGTATATACAAACTTCATAAAATGTATAGTTAGATGAAAAATGTTAAACATTAATTTTTTTTTTTTTTTTGTACTTTGTCTTGTTTGCCAGTTGTTCAACTTAAAGTACTGGCTTGCTGTTACTTTCTGAATCTTAAAACTTTTTTCTTTCTTTTCAGGTCCCTATTGTAAAATTGACTGACAATGAGACTGATGTCAAAGTTGATATCAGCTTCAACATGCGTAACGGGGTAAAAAGTGCCAAGCTTATCAAGGTGAATAATTTCCCCTCTCTCTCCAGTTACTATAAAATATTATTGGCAAAATTTTTAAAACATCTATTTAACTGCAGGTGTATCCACACTAACTTCAGTTAAATCCTGATAACGACTAAAAATGTTTTACTACAATTTCAGATTCATAAAGATACCAAAGGACACTTTTGAATTTGCTATTGATAAAAACTATATAAGGGAAAGGTTCTGAATTTGAAGTTACTAATTTTCTGTGGAATATTTTATCCTAAACTTCATTTAATGAATCATTTTCAATGAGTTAAAAAGTAATGTTTTTGATTATGCCTTTTAAACTGACAAGTACAGATGTGATCATTTTGAGTGACCAGAGTGAAACTGCATGCTTTTTAACTTTTCTTTTGGTTTCAGTTCTACTTGTAAATCTAGTAGCCAGTACGTTTTCTAGATTTGAGTCCAAGTGGAAATGGTAAACAGTAACTGGTAACTGGTCAGTACTAAATAAGAACTAGATATATGGGCAGTGAAGCAAAAACACACCCCGCCAAACCAGATTAAATAAAAATTTCAGTTCAAATTCCCTATAAGTTAACTGAATCAATATGCACCTTATGAAAGCTGGAGGGAGCCAAAATGTTGATAACATCAAAGATGAGTCTGCATGTAAATAACTCCTCATCCCAGAAATTCAGACAGTGTTTAAATTGTATTTGTAAATACTAAATGAAATTAATTTTTGTATGCAATAAAACTGTATAAATGGACTATATATATATATATATATATATATATATATATATATATATATACACACACACACACACTCCTGACAATTTGTAATTACAGTACATTTATTTAAAACAGGTGGTTGAATTTTTCAGTCTTTAAAAGATTAAATGAAATATCATTTAAAATTTCTTGTATGTTTTGTCTTATGGTTTACAGTTAAATCACATTGGTTCTTTTGGGTAATTTGCTTGGGAATACTAGCTTTTAATGTGAGAGTGGTTTAATAATGTCCCGGATTTGTTTTTTGGAGAACAGTTCTGCTTCCCATTGAATTATATTATGCGTAAATATCCTTGGAAAAGATATGAATGTTTTTCTCCTCCCTTTCAACTATGTGTTGTTTATTAGTAAAGCTTGTATCACTAAACCATTAATCCCCCCCTCAATTCTTACAATATATAAGTATTTTCTGGCTTTAAATAACCTGCAAAGGGTTCACAAGCCATAGAAAACGAATGTACAACATTATATTCGTCTCTGCTAAAATTAATACTGAATTATCCATTTTCAACAGTCACAATATCTTTAAAGTTACTGCTTGTTTGGAACAAAATTCAGTAGGAGACTGGGTGTTGAATTAGTATTACTATCTTGAAAAAGATTTGACACTAAAGAAAATGTTATGAAAATGTACTTAACAATTGATATTATAAAACTTGAAAGCATCAATAGGAACACCTTTTCCATAAGCTGTTCGGATTAATACCTTCATACTTTTTTTTTTTTTTTTTAAATCTTTGTTTTAGTCATTTTGCACAAACAAGATATTTTAGGAATTTGAGACAACGATGAGGGAGTGGGGGACAAAAACAGCTCTACTACATTAATATAAAAATTATTTTTGTCTAATATGTAGGAATATTAATATCGTTCTACTTGGCTTGTGTAGTAAATTTCTTTTTCTCTCTTTAATGAGTTATGGCTGCTTGTTGGAACATTTGATGCCTAGATGTAGAATTCTTTTAGGTGGGTAAGAACTTGCTGATGACTTACATACTTGAGAAATTTTGAAGAATGCATCAGCCAAAATATGAATAAGCATATGAATATTCACTAGTCTGAACAAATGGTTCAATAATAACGTACATCTTTGGAATTTTTAGAAAAATATTTACAAAGCTTAGTATACCAAATGTCTGAATATTATTTTAGTTGGCAGCTATTTATGACTTAAATGATATTTTGTTGCCTGTGTTAATGCCACACCCATATGAGACTTCATTTTCTGGAATATATCTGGTAGATTAAAATAATCTGTCATGGTTATCATTTTTATTTTTTCAGTCTTTTATGGAAGAATTTCCACACTTGAAATTTTTGGTATTGGTACTCAAACAGTTCCTCTTACAGCGAGATCTCAATGAAGTATTTACTGGTGGAATCAGTTCATACTGCCTTATTCTTCTCACGGTTAGCTTTTTACAGGTACGTTTACTTCAGTTTTTTTTAGCTATTCCCCACATCACCAATACCACCATTATATTTACTAGCATAAGTTTGGTAGATAAGTTTTATTTACAGAGATTTTGATTTAAATTTTTTTAAAGTCAGTTTTGGAGAAAGGATAATTTTTTTTTTAATATACCTATTCAAACTTTTTATATTAGGTATGTATAGAGGACAAGTAAATAATTTTAATTCATTTACTGAAACAAAAATTACAATACATCTTTGCATTTATTTTGAAATCATAAACTTGATTCAAATTACATTATTAAAAAAATTAGAGTTCATCATTGCATTTGGCACGACACTTTCAAATGGCTTTGACATGCATGTTTTTGGCAAATGACAGTTTGCATTTTTCTATCCATTTTAGGACCACACAAGGTGCATCTTTTTTTTTTTTTTTTTCTTTCTCTCATTGGATGCTTTCTTACTAGTTTGTAGTTGTATCAATGCCTGCAAGGCCTGAATTTCTTCAGTATTTGTCTTTTTTTTTTTTTTTAACTTCCAGGAGATTTAGCTTCATGGACAATATAAATGAAAGAGCTGAATCACAAGATTTTCTTGCAGAATGTGAAGGTCCAGCCTTTTTATGTAAAACATTGAAGGGTGGACTTCTTCCTTGTGCCCTTTGACTTGGTTTAGAAGACCAAATTTGACTTGTCCTTCAAATAATACTTTTCATTCATCATTGAAGGGTTTGAAGAATCATTTGTTGTCATCATTCATTTTATCCAATTCTGAATAAGTAATGCTGACATTATCACTTTCATTATCAAAGAAATGGCACTTGTTTAGAATAAACAATATTTTTTTTCATAAAGTATCACAATGGGACATTTGTGTAAATCTTGTGTTTACATAATGTTTTATATATTTAATCTTTCCTTTGCAGCTTCATCCTAGCTTAAATCCGAAATCTCACCATTCAAGTAATCTGGGAGTGCTATTGATTGAATTCTTTGAACTGTATGGTCGTAACTTTAATTATTTAAAAACTGGAATTCGAATTAAGGATGGCGGGTCATATGTCCCCAAGGAAGAAATCCAGAAAGGTATGGAAAACGGTTACCGTCCATCTTTGTTGTGCATTGAAGACCCATTGACGCCAGGTAAGAATAGCCTTTTTTTTCTTTTCTTTTCTACTAGAAATTTGTTTCTCATCTGTTGTTTAGAATATGTTTATAAATTGTTTTTTTTTTCTTTAGATTTTGCAAGAGCAAGAAAAAAAAATTAGAAGGAATTGATTACCAATTTACAAAACTAGTTGTATCAACCCATTTTGTAACTTGCAGAAAAGTATATTTGTATCTTGAATTCTAGTTCAGGCTTTATGAAGTAGAGAAAGCAAGAGTGGCTTTGTGATAAAACTGTTTATAGTACTTTTGGTTATACAGTATCAAATTCAGTTTAAGATTGAAAACTGTCTTTTTATCTCTCTCTAATAAAATGTTAAAGTGAATTTAAATATTTCACATTGTTTTGAAGTAGGATTTTTCTTTTCTATAGAAAATGCTAATGAAGTATAGTGAATAAAATCTATATTCACTGTAATGTAAATCAAGCGAGCAATATATGCAAAGCAAAAGTAATATGGAAGAAACTAAGAATTGCAGTTGACACAAAAGCAAGTTTGTTCAAGCAAACGTGTCCTTCTGACTTGAAGACAGACCAGGACTGAGTCAGATGAAACCAAGAACTGGTCTATTTTATTGGCTAGGAAAAATCCCAGCATACTTTTGTGTGCTTCTGTCTATAAAGGGAGGGGGAGGGCTAGTATTTTGCAGAAATTCCTACAATGATTAGAATCAATACATCTGATGTGAGCTTTTGAATTTTGCATTTCAGGAAATGACATTGGCCGCAGTTCCTATGGTGCTATGCAGGTTAAGCAAGCCTTTGAATCTGCTCTCCTTATGTTAGAGCATACAGTGTCTCAATATTCTTACCTTTTGCAAGGTAATCAAAGGTATGTCTCAAACGAGTATTTTTAAATTGGTTACATTCTGTTTGTAGGAAATGTTACAGTAATCTAAGCAGATGGCTGCTGTTGAGTTTTCTTATGGAAGCTGGAACAGCAATTTGATATCACTTTTATTGACTTATCCTATCTACAAAATCTGAATTATGATATTTAGTATTCAGAAAGTACTTGTTTGTTTCAAATGAGCCAAGATGAAAGAAAAAATCTCAATAGATCAACCAGGGTCTTTATTATATATAGATCCAAATACAATATGTTGATTTTGGAATCTGGATAATTGTTTTTATTTAGATTTGTCTATATTTCAATAGTTTTAAATTAAGAAAATAAGCAAAAACTTGAAAAGTTGGCCTGTAAAATCATTCTATCCTCTAATAGGTATGTATGTACATGGGTATTAAGTTTTTTTTGTTTTTTTTTGTGGTGGGATTGTTTGCAATAAATGTTTTATATTGTATAATCGAATTTTGCCTACATATAAGTGGGGTGGGGTGGGAAAAATCATCAGAATGAAAGGCTGTGTTAAGGTCTGCAAAGGTTCATACACAATATGAAATCAAATTATGTGCATAGTGGAGTGAAAACTTAATATATTGTGGGTTTGGTTGGAATATAAATTGGATATGGTGCTGTCCTCTGTAATTAAGGTGTCACATATAGAATGACTATTGAACACCACATTGGCTGTACTGTCCCGATGATTTCTGCTATTGATAATACTGTGCATGCTAATGCTTGCATTATTGGTATCTTGTTTATTTTACCGTCAAGTCTCCCAAAATGTCTTAACTTTGTACATTAAATTATATACATCTAGACTAAATACAGCCAGTAAAGATGATTAGGCTGACTTCTTGGCTTAGCTACTTTTTCACTTAGTAAAGTGAGCATTTTGTTTTGAAATGCTTATGTTTTAATTTAAATTAATTCAAAATAAAACCCAATAAAGTTATTATATCTGAAATTTTTCAGGTCTGCTCTGTTGATTATTTCCTTTTTAGTGTTTTGACTTTAACAGAATATGCAACCAATGAAACAAAAAGTAAATTGAAATAAATTAGTCTTTAGAAGAGTGATAAACTTATTAAATATGAAACAAATTTAACTTGTGTATAAATTAAAATTTATTTGAAATTTGTTTGTTTTAAAAACCTGTAATTGATATTTTGTTCTCAATGATATTTTAAGTAGGTACCTCCATTAATTACTGAAAAAAAAACAGCATAATATGAATTTAAAAAAAGGCTTAAACTTAATAGAAACAAACTTTTTCTATCAAAATGTCTATATTATTAAGAGGAAAGATCAAAGTATTTCAATTCTTGAAAAGTTTTTTAATCCCTTTTAACACGTTCAAAATTTTGGTAAAAAATTGATTTTAATTAGCAGGTAACGAAATTGTTACAAAAGTTTGCAATGCAAACTAATATTACGTAACACATTAATTTGGAAATACTTGCAAAAATCAGGTAATTTTCAGATTTTAATGAAACTTTCAAGATTTATTCACAAATTAATGAAATTTAAAAATTGTTTTTTTTTTTTTTTTTTTTTTTTTTTTTTTTTTTTTTTTTTAAATCTTGGTAAAAAATTTTAACATTTACATGTAGACCCCCACCCTAATAGTCTGTGTTTAAGTTAGTTATCAAAAATAAGTGGAGGTGCTTAATTTTAAGTTATAGAAAATTGTTCATCAAAAATAGTTTTAACCTAAAATATTAGCAATTTGGATAGTTTTTGGTCAGTTTATAATTTCTCTTAATCTATATATCTATATATATATATATATATATATATATATATAGGGGTGAGTTTGTAACCCTGGGTTTCACGCTCTTGCGAACATCAGACAAACTGACCGATTTTTTAAAAAAATTGGTTATATGTAGGGTTGTGTATTTTTGTGGAAGTGGGGGAAATCTGTTGTCATAACAGACGCAGACACACACACACACACATATATATATATATATATATATATACATTTGTACACCCATCAACGTGTGCAAGGACGCACACACACACACACACACACACACACGGGCGTTTGTTTACTGAGACTTGCATAAACATACACATGCGGACCGTGCAGGGTCGGTATATATATGTATATGTGTGCCGTTGCGCACATACATATGCATTCGGTTGGTGTATTCGAATGGTGTAGCGATGTTGATGCGTGGACAGTTGTCGATTTCTCATACGTACATATGTACTTTTGATGGGTTCTGTGTGAAACTGATAGGTAAGAATTGCTATTATTTTATTTAAGGCTGTATTGTTATTTTTTGTTTTAAAGTCGATTATTGGCTTGTTTTTTAACTTTTTGTGGTTGCGTATATTTAAATGTTAGAAATTCTAATTTGTAATGCTTGTTAGTGTCTATTTGTGGTGTATTAATTATTAATTTTACTATGGCAGAGACACGTGTGATTTTTTTATCCGTTTGGTATAAATTGTGATAATAGGTATTTTCATGTCTGCATTTGGAAATTAGTTCTGATCTCGTGTTTAGTAAGTCCTTTTGTGGGGTATGAGTTCTTCTTTTTTTTTTTTTCTTCTTTTTTTTTATTATAAGCATTTCACCCCGAGCAAAGCATTTCACTGCCACTACTGTGCAGGGGGAATACATAGTGGAGAAAAGAAGCTGTTGGAGTAGAAATTATGGTTACATCTTATCTGTTTAACTGTAAAAGGGTGGGACCTAGTTGCTAATCTAGTATCTCGTGCAAATTCGTGCTTAGGCGGCACCAGTGATCTAAGTTCATCGAAGCAGAAGCCATGAAAGTACTTGTAGAAGAGGCACAGAGAAGCCACATCACGCCAGTGAGAGAGTGGTTGCAGCCGGTCTGCTAAGTCAGTATCAACCACGTTACAGATTCTCCTTTGTATTTTGTCAAGAAGCCCAAGGAGAGTAGCAGGGGCACCCGACCAGATATGGCAGCAGTATTCAATACATGAGCGGATGGTAGATTTGTATATGTGCAGGATAGATTCAGGCGGGAAAAGCTTCCGGGCCCTGCACAGAGCGCTGACTTTCATAGTGGCAGATTTGGCAATGGATTTAATATAGTCGCTCCATTTGAGGTCCGCTGATAGTGTAAGGCCAAGGAGGCGTAGTGTTTTACTCTCTGGGAGGCAAGCCGGTTCCATGCTAATGGGAGATAGATGCGATTGTCTATGGTGGTTAGTTGATAACAGCTTCGTTTTAGAAGCATTGAAATTTACTAGCCATTTCCTACCCCAGGCCGCTACGGATTGGGGGTCCTTTTCAAGCTTGGCAGCGGGTTTTTGATCGAGGCGAGAGTAGATTGTGGTGTCATCGGCGTACATGCCTACTTGGGATCTAATGGCATCGGTGAGATCATTAATGTACATCAGAAAGAGCATGGGACCTAGGATAGAACCTTGAGGGACGTCCGCGTTCATATGGTAGTTTTGGGAGGCATGCCCATTTAATACTACCTTCAATGTGCGGTTAGAGAGGAATGACTGGATGAGGTCAAACAGATGTCCAGTTATACCGTAGCTCCGCAGTTTGCATAAGATGCCAGCGTGCCAGACCCTGTCGAACGCTTTGGAGATATCTAAGGCAATGGTTCAGGCTTTGCTATTCTTGTCAAGAGCCGGTATATGTACTCAGTAATGGTCATTAGCATATCAGCAGTAGACCTGGTGAAGCGAAACCTGTACTGTTTGTCATAGAGAAGCTTGTGGGCCGTGAGTTGCTGAATCACCTTGACGTTGATAATGGCTTCGAAAACTTTGCTGAAGATTGGAAGGAGACTAATAGGACGGTAATTGGCAGGGTCTGAGGGTTCGCCAGAATTCTTAAATATAGGAACTACACAGGAGGACTTCCAACAGAAAGGAAAACAGGAAGCAGATAGGCAGAGGTCATAGAGTTTAGAGAGGACAGAGGAGAGTTCTGGGGCACATTTCTTCAGTACTATGATTGGGATTCCGTCCCCGCCACTCGCTTTGTGTGGGTCAAGTTGTGCAATTATCTTGGAGACCAGCGAGGGTGTAATGTGGACGTTATGTAGTTGAGCCGTAGTTCTGGGTGGGAAGTCAGGTGTAGGTATTCCTAACAAGTCCAGTGTCGAATTGGTGGAGAATCTATGGGCAAAGTATTCAGCCTTGTCCGCTGGGGAGGTGAGAACTTCAAATTCATTGATTAGTGGGGGTATTGAAGTCTTGCTCTTGTTGAGCACGCTTTTGCAGAGTCGCTAGTAATCTTTGGAGTCGAACTTAGAGGATGCTATGCGTTGCCTCATTCTGGTAGCAAACGCCCTCTTAGCTTTGTTCAGTACTTTTTTAACTTATTACGTGCTGAGGCAAAAAGGCGCCTGTTTTGGTTCGACGAGCAGCTTCGATAGAGCCGGAAGAAATGGTTCCGGTGGGCAATGGCGGCCAAGCAAGCGGGTGAGAACCACGGGGACGAATTTGATTTTTAGCTGGAATTTCCTGGCCGGGATAAAAGCATCGATGCCAGCCTTAACCCAAGAGGAGACCTCGG
>JBBBDQ010001028.1:5830000-5860000 GCA_037127315.1 Ascarosepion bandense | reverse complement strand
TTGACCTAGAGCAACACTACATGCTCAAGGCACTTAATGTACGCCTCTATGTTGAGTCTGAGGCCTTGTAGAAAGATGGAGTTATAACATAGCCATTACTAGTGATCACGCCAAACACCTTCGTAAACACAATGAGACCACTTGAATTCTTTCTGAATCCTCTACACTGTTCTCAGATTTGGCACCCAAACAAACTGAAATGTTTCTATTGGAGCTTCTGATGTGAATGCCAATCAGTACAGCATGCCAGTTCCAAATTTCAGACAGGAAATTGTCATAGTGCTCTTTGCAATCAACAAAAACAATGCACAAAATGAAAATTATAAGATGGCAGCAATTGACCTGTATAGTGAATGGTGTGAAAAATGCATCTAAGAGGTTTTTCATTCTACCTTTGCTCATTATTGTCAATGTATGTTTTAGTCATTTGGCATCAAGGCACAAATAACTTTGAGATGGACAGAAATAAAACATGATTCTAATGCCAACTGGTTTTATTTTTGTCTATCTCCGTTTTGTTCCTTGATACCAAATCATAAAACATACATTGGCACTAATTAGCAGATTGTTGTTGCTAACCTTAGTTAAGATTCACATGACAATTGATTTTTTTTTCTTCTTTGAAGAACACTTTCAATATAGTGGTTGGCATGTCAATCTTGTAACTTAACCTTTAGCCCTCTGCATTATTGATATTACTTCCCTTTCTACTGCATTCCTTTTCAAGATTACTTAATTGTATCCTTATTAATTTCACTTGGTGGCTTTCTGTTGCAATAGTAGGATATGATAGCACAACTATTAAATTCAAGCACCCTATTATTCAGAAATCAGTTACCTTAAACTTGTTGGACAGCAAAGGAAGTCACATACAGAGTGATAATGGTTAAGCATAAACTTGATCCTTTTAATACTGTTGAAGTATGTGCTTTTTGTCTATGTCTAGTGAATATCTTAAGCACCCATGCTTACTTTTTTGTTTCTAAAATTGTGACTCTCATCCCTTTTTGTCTATTTTTCTTCCCTGCTGCAGAACATCAAATGTATGTAACACAGGTTCTGTGTCCAATCGATGTAGTATTATCCAAACTGGTGAAAGCGAAGCTTCTGATTCTAGTGGTTCCATTTACTGCAAATCATCATCCAGCTCACATTGTGGTAGTTCTAGCTGCAGTATTGCTAGTGATGAGGTAAGTTTCAAACCTTTTGCTCAATTATTTTCATCTTCACATTTTTGAGTGCATGAAACAGTTTTAATATACATATTTTGGGGGAAAATGATATCTAATAGTTACGAATATTTCCAACAGTTGTCAAATTGGATTCATTAGGAAATGTTTTGATTCTTAAGTGCTTCATGAATGTACTGCTAGTTGGATTCTCAGTGACCAGATATTTGCTCTGTCACAGGAGAGTGGCTAAATCTAAATTTAGCCACTCTCCATTGATAGGACAAAGCATTCCAGCTGTAATGTGTGCATTTTACTGAATTATGATAATGGGTCTTTGTTGAATAAAAATATTGAAATAAAATGTTTATTTGTGCTTCTTTGCGGAGGAGGAATACTTTTGACCAACCACTGTCAGATTGCGAAACTGAAAATGAATTTTTATTTATATCATGGATGTAAGCATATAGATATTGTTGAATTTGGCTTGAAATAATTTTTTCTCAGGTTAATTTTTTTTCTTCTTTCCTCGACTTTGTAAGAGTTTTCAAAAGTGATAGATTTCATTTTTTTCTGTAGCTCTGCCAACAAATTTAATCATTCTTTTTATCAGAATGATCAGTGAGTTTTCTGAGCTGCTGAATCTTTATAATCATCATTACTCCAACTTTTTTTGAATCCTCTTCACTGTCCCCAGATTCACACCCAAACATTTGGAAATGTTCATATTGTCACTTCAGGCAAAAATGCCAAGGCATTCAGCATGCTGCTTCCAAATTTTTGGCAGTGAATTGAGTAATGGTGCTCTTTTTTTGACTGACACTACCCATCTGAGCCTACTATATAGTCAACAAAATCATGAGCAAACAACGTGAATGTGCAAAATTAAAAATATAAAATGGCAACAATTTACCCATTTTGTGTGTGTGTGTGTGTGTAACACTTCCATTTCTGATCTTTATCATTCACTTAAAGATTGATATTTCCTTTCTATGTCCTTTTCATAATCTCTTCCTTCCTTTTTCTCTTAAAAACATACTTTAAATGCAAATTTGAGAAATACTAAAGAAAATAGCTATTCCATATTCACATCTGAGTATTCATTCACTTTGTTCTTTATATTTCTGTTAGAAGTAGCTTATCTAGATAATTTCTGTTCATCCATTCACTGGAGTATGGTTATCGATTTCCAATCTCTCTTTGATGGTCTTACATATTTTTTTTTTTTTTTTTTTTTTTTTTTTTTTTTAACTTTTCAGGACTCCGATTGCAGTGCTGAGGGAGTTGGAGGAGGCAACAAAGTCCACCATTTTGGTAGTGGCGGCAGCAGCAGCAGTAGTAGCAGCAGCAGCAGTGGCAAGTCTCACACAACATCATCAGCAACACGGAGTCGAGATCAGAATGTTGCCCCTGGAACAGGGTCCAAGGCACGAGACACTAGCACAAGCAGTGTCTCCTCAACACGGTCCTTGCCAACTACGATGTCAACAGTCCCAAACGCAATGGGACCTTACACTATTATGAACATTAAAAACATCTCCTCCTCAAACACCTTGAACTCTCATCCCATCTATCCTGGTAATCATTACCTCGACATGAATGGACACACCACAAAAAATCCTATTGTCCGTCAAACATCTTATCGAATGACCCAACCTCCTCATACGACGCCACAAGGAAGCAAAGTTTATCGTTCTAATAACACAAAACGAAGGAAAAATACTATAAAAAGAGACGGTGTTCAAACTACTGGCAATGGGGGAAACAGATGACCTTCTTGTCATGGCTTTTGGTTCTAACACCTTGTTCATATCTCCTCTGGATGTTTGGCTTCTAATGTACAATGTCCAGTCACTGGTGGGTGTGTTCCCTTTTTATTTTGCTTTGTGCCCACAACAAAGCATTTAACCAACATAAAGATTGTTCCGAATCGGAAGAAAAAAAAAAATGAAACTGATATTAGATAGGCAACTGGTTAAAAATACTTTAAAAAAAAAAAAAATTAAAATAAAAAAATAACTGCTAGTTGAGATCTCAACATGACTTAAAATTACATGAAAAAACCCAACCTGCAAACCTCCCCTAAAAAACTAATACATAACAGGAAAAAAAGTTTATAACTAAGCTAAAAAAAACCCAAAAAACTTAAATTCTTTTTTTACACACACACACACACACACACTACAGGAATTTCTAAAGTTTCTTGTATACATAAAAAAAAAAAAAAAATCAGAAAAAATGTGATATTTCAAAATTTTTTTATAAAATTGTGAAATGCTGAATCTCAATCTGTGATCCCTTCATCCAACATCCTGCACCCTTCTACCCTTTTAACCACTTGCCACCTGCCAGACATCTCCTGCTGCTTATACTGTCCATTCTGTATTCCCCTTATATCATGACTAATATAAGGGTCATGGACATGTAGTAGATATAGCAGCCAGCCAAAGAGAGCCAGCAGAAACCAATGCTGTCCAGGAGTTGAAATTTGAAATAGTCTTCAGAAGACATTCCAAGAGGGAATCATCTGTTTAAAAAAAACAAAAAACAAAAAAACAGAATTTTTTTTTTTAATCTCTAATGTAAATTCATTTCACATTCTAATAAATGTCATTTCATAGGGGTGGGAAGGATGGGGAAGTAAAGTGCTTCTCTTAACAGAAGTGCATAAACTATCCAATACTTCTTACTCCCTCTTCATAGGAAAATGTGCTATATGTATGTATGTATGTATGTATGTATGTATGTGTGTGTGTGTTGCATGGTTACAGTTGTCTGAATAATCAAAACGCATGCATACATACACTGTCTGAAACTAAACTTATTGAATCTCTCAAGAAAAATGTATGCATTTTCTTGTATGCAAAATGCTTTAAAAAAAAAAAAAAAAATTTTTTTTTTTTTTTTTTTTATTAATGTATACAGCCATTTCATTTCTTAACCTACAAAGAAAAAATGCCCTTATGGGAGGCAAAAATCTGATCGGCTGCTGACTTCATGCCAACTCACATGATCCAACACTACACCTCCAAACCTCTTTCTGCTGGACAACTGATGACAACCACATCATCATGCCTACCCATCCATTGTTATAGATCATTTCATTTTTTTTTTTTCATTTTATTTAACATAATTCATATAATTTTTTTTCTTTGTACACTGTTTTTTACACTTGATTATTTCCCCCCACCCCCACCCCCACCCCTCGACTTTTTGTATGTGGTTTCCATATGCTCTTGCTACTAGTTCTAAATCCCCTAATGATTCTTTTTCAATTTAGTTAGACAGCCAACTACAGAAAATATGTATCTATTAAGTTTTCCTGTAGTCCCATTTCACATATTATTTTTTTTTCTCCAATTGAAAATTTGTTTAAAAATCCACAGGTTTAAAATTACTTTGTTTTGGGGATACACTAAAATTCTGTACATAGACCAAAATTGTCTGTCTCTACTATAGATATTTTAGGAGGGTGGCATGCACACAAATTTCAGCTTTGCTTGAATTTACTTTGTTGGATCTTTAGTTTTCTCTCATTCACATGCACACACATACTCATCTCAAAGCTCCTCCCCACCCTTTCTTATGGTATGGAACACTTGGAAATTGTTGATTCTATTAATCAGAAATTCTCATTCTTCAAGGAATTAACCACTGCAAATTTTCCTTATCAATTCGTCTGTTGCTGCTAAACCCTCTACTATTTCATCTTTCCAATTAGAAAAGGTAAAGATATTTGAATGGCAAAATGACAGTTGTAAATAATTTTAATATTCTTAAAAATAAAAAAAATAATTAAAAAAATAAAAACGTGTATATATATATATATATAAAATATACTTTAGATAGTAATTTAAAACTTAAAACAAATTTAAGCAATTTTAATCAAACAGGTGAACATAAAATGTTGACAGTTGAACAAAAGAATATGCATTTGTTCCTTATCAGTTATGAAGGGGTTATTTTTCACTCTTCTCTCTTGATATCAAAATAGCTTAGACTTTAAACTCTTCATGTTAAGGCTGAAGTATCTTCTGTTTATCAACTACATCCATATTTGTAGATAGTTGCATTTAATAAGAAATTCTACCCTCTCCCCCGTCTCTTCTCATAAACATTTTAGCACTAATTCCAGAATATTCCTGCTACGACATTTTATCTTATTTTAAACGTGTTGACAAAATACAAAAAAAAAAACAGAAAAATGGAATTTTATCACTGCTTTTTTTCTTCCTTAGCTTTTTTACTGTCCTAAACCAAAGTACTTGTGGTTTCAACAAAATTCCTTTGCTTTCTAACCATTTTCTTTCTAATTAATGACAATTGCTGCTCATTTACTTTCATATAGGGTTAATAACTTTGCCCCCCCCCCCCCCCCCCGCGCCTTTTAAAGCCCCACAATTAAAAGCAAACAAAATTCCTGACCCACATACCTATATAATAGAAGTGTAAAATGTTCAGCTTTGGGCTTATTTTAGTACCAAATGCTTCCCCAAAGATCTCTCATTTTAATATTAATCTTCTGTAAATTGTCTGTTTTCACCAAAAAAAAAAAAAAAAAATTAAGGAAAAAAAAAAAAATGATAATAGGGGATTGTAATAAAGATTTGTGTGTATGTTTTAAATTTTTTTTTTTTTTTTTTTTTTTTTAAATAAATTAGTCTTACAAGAGGAAAGTGTAGAAATTAGTAAATGTCTATGCAAAACCATGAAACATGTTTGTTCACCAAAAACAAAGGATTATTGCTTCGTGATATAGATACACTAGATTATTTTGAATGTCCACATTCCCAAGTTTAAGAATCAACTTTAAATTTGGATGTGCATTTCTTTTGGTGCCAAATTTTAAAGTTTGATTGAATTATTCAACACTAACTTGAAATGGCTAAATATGAAGAAAATGCTGTCGTAAAGCAAAATAAAAAAAGCTGTGACTTAGGCTTGTGTACATTACTTTGGTGTCGAGTAATTCTCAGTCAAAAAATTTGTATCCATTCTTCCACCATTAAAAGTAAGAAAATTCTGTTACCAGCCCTCTTTGCAAAAGAGAAAGATAATCCTATCTGGAAAAGAAGTTACTCATTTTTCTTTTAATAGTTATGGCTGTATAAAAAAAAAAAAAAAAGAAACTTGCTGCTTGTTTCAATTCCCAATTTCTTTAATTTTATAAAGGTAAGGAAAGAATGTACTATCTGTTTGCACATCGCCCTGTTTTCTTCGATTACTAAAATGGATGTATAAGAAACCTGGAATTGGCATAAGGCTTTAGGCTAACATTCTTGGATAACACTACTTCAATGGACACTTGTATATGTGTCATCTTTTTTGACTGATAATCTCTCCACAAGGATTTAAGAAGCTGCCTGTTAGCTTGATACAATAAAAATCAGCTTTGCCAAAACTATACACAAATATTTGATAAGTATCTTTGAGAAAGCAGCTATGGAATAAAAACTTCAGTCTGTTAGTCCAGTTGTTGAAATCTTTTAGTTGGAGACTAAAATGATTTACTTAGAGAATCAGTAGATCGCTAATCACTTCAGTTTTTACTGTTGTAAAATGGGATCTTTTTAATTGTGTAGACACCTTTTGGACTATGATTAATTTTAACATCTATGGCCAAGGCAGAAGAGAAGTTAAAAAAAAAAAATCAAGTTCCACTTTCATTTAAATTTATGGTATAATATACATTTTTTTCCTTGTAATATTAAGTCCTAAAACAACCCCAATACCTCTATCCTATAATAGATACAACCCAACTATTATGAGATAGCAGTATTTCTTAGCAATACATTAGCTGTAATTTGTCTGCATGTGAATGTCTACATTTTCTCTTTAATAATTTCTTACTTTTCATTTATATATTTTAATAGGTTGTCTTGCTTTTTTTTCTATTCTTATGCATAATTTTTTTTTCTACTGGCACTTGAACATATTTTAAATTTATATGACACAAAGTAAAAAGTTTTTAACCCTCCCCTTAATTCTATTTCATCTATTATGCAAGTTTTCTTCCCTTTACTTTTTTTTTTTTTTTTTTACACATGCATATTCTCTCTCTCTCTCAAGAACTGACAGGCAAAAAATTTAGTCAGTTTCTTTGTACCAGCGTAATCCTATTGTTGGGGAGGGTAAATGTTTTAAAATAAAGCTCCCTGAGGTACCTTTGTGATCTCTTTATTACTATCAGACCGTAAAATAATTTCATTAAACTCTTCTATTGTTTGGAAACTAAAATCCTCCCCAACATTCATATCTGCACCCAAGATTTTTTTTTTCTCATGGTGACTGGTGTTAAAAAATACTCAATGAAGAGAACAATTTTTTTTTTTTTTAATAACCATTTCCAAAATATTTCTTTGATTTGTTGATGAATGGCAATTGATATAAAATGATTGAAGATAATATTGTCGTTGTGTTACTTTCCAGCTCCCCCAAACAATTAACTTTGCTTTCAGAACTGCTGTTGAAATATGCATTCTTTATAATTTCTCCTAAAAGTATCTATTTTTTGCATATATATGTATTATATAAAAATTGGTTGTAGTTCCTCACCTAAAGTTGTCTGCCACTTTAAATGACTAATCAAAAAGTAGTATACTTTTTATAAGATATACTAGAGGCATTTTTACTGTCAACTCTGCTTCCTTTTATGTTCCAATGGGTTCCACGAGTGTTTCCCCATCCAAGGTTAACAAACTGCACTTATTTTACCTGGTGCCATGGTATATAACTATAGGCTTAACAGATTTTCAAAGTCTTCAGAAAGGGAGCACTTCTTACAAATTTATGCCTTAATTTCAAAACAAAAATTAGGTAGCTTTTTGAAGTCAACTTCAACATAATTACAATCTAGTGTTTGTTTCTCTTAATACCAATCAGAAGTTTTTTGTTTTTTTTGTTTTGTTGTTGTTTTTTGTTTTTTAAGCTACAGGAATAAAGGAGCTAATCTCATCTTTAAAAATGGATATGTGGTTGAAAAAGATTTCTCAGGCTTGAATTTATAACAAATATCAGTTAGGTAGTTTCAAAGAGCCTTTTTTACATAATTACTCTCTCTCTCTAATTGCAATGTGCGTTTGTGGTGTAATGGATATTAACTCGAAATGAGAAGTCAGAAAGCAGTCAAATTTGTCTCATTCACTTGCACACATATACCTTTAGGGAAAAGTATTAATCCATCTCTTCTCCCTCCAGCTATAAGTCGAATAGCAGGATAGATTGGGTTTTATAGCCTTGGTTGGCAAACAGTCTACTGCAGAAAGAAATAGCAACCTAATGCGGGAAAATCTGCTGCCCATGGATCAAGAGACCTGATCACCCAAGTGTGTATCACATATGACAATTAACTGACTGAATCAAAGCTTAATGACTTGTTGCACTTCATTACTCCAATATGATAAACTTATGGAAGCTTGAGGAAACGACTTCGAACTGCATTCCATAAAATTATTAGGAATCTTTAACACTGTAAGAGATTTTCAGGAGGAGGAGTGATAGTCCTTGAAACAAAAAAAAGCTCTTGCCTTTTTAATAGTGATTTAACCTTGCTTTTGGTTTGTCTACATGTTTTACGGAATTTTATAGTTAAGAGGTAGAAATGGCTACTAAGCCTATTAATATCCACTATCAGAAGTTTTATGTAATTCCATGTTTACACTAATGTGAAAAGTGAACTTCTGTTTCTCCCAGTCCCATAAACATTTTTAAGATGGACCAAAAAAATCAATATGGTCTCTCTCACACACACACACACACTCACTCACACACACATAATCTGGTCACTCTTTCACTTATTCTCTTGGCTTATACATCATACAATTTTCATGTACAGAAAACTTCCAAGAAGTAAAATCTTAACAAAATAGTAAAAGATCAATTTAAATAGCATCAACATTTGAATCTGGATTTTATTTGTTTTGTTCATTGACCACTGAATTTTTTTCTTTTGTCTAATTACATTTTTACTGTTGATTTATCTAGTGACATAATGTATGGAATTTTCTCCTCTAGCTAATGGTCTTCATCATTTTTTAAATCTATCTGGTGATGTCGAAATAAAATGCATTAGAAAATGTTTAGGTTTAAAAACTTAGAGCCAGAATGATTTCTCTGTATAAAACTATATTTGTAATAGCCACCCCAACTTTATTATTAGGTAGTGTTGAGCCTGGTTAGTACTTGTATAGCAGTCTGCTTCAGAACACCTAGTACTGTAAACAATCTCCTATGGACTGAAATGTTGTTGCTTTTAATAAATATCAAAGGTTTTGTTTCTGCTTAAGTTCTTAAATAGTTATAGTCATTTAAGGCAAGATAAGACTCTCAAAGGGTTATTAATCCATAAAAAACAAAATTAATTTGGTTTGTGAATTATACTGCTCAAAAAAAATATCTTGTTCTGCAAAATAAATCTTGGGTTGCAATTGAGGGGGACATGGTGCAAGAGCATTTTTCAGGCTGTTTTGTCCTCTGCTCAGAGAGCTTAAAAAAGCCTTTTGCACTCTCATTTTGGTAAAATATAAATGTATCATAAAATATTCATTTAATGCATGTCATATATTGGTGCATGGCTGAGTAGTTAGAATGTTCACTTTCCAACCATGAAGCCCGGTTTCAAATCTCGCCATGGTCAATTTGTCAGGAAGGTGACTTGATGTTATTGGTCTGGAGGAGGTGATCCTTTTTGGGAAATGCCTTAAAACCATACCATGATTGATCCAAGCCTTGTGAGTAAAATTAGGTAAGCAGCTTTCTTTGAGGCACCATCGATAGTTGTGCTAGCTCAAAATCACAAGTCATAATGACCAAGGCTTTGAGCGTCCTGGCTTTGTTCAGATTTCTGTTTGTTCATGCTGGATAACATGCTCTCTCTCAGAAACTGTAAATAAAGTCTGCTTAGTATAATTGCAGTATAAACCACAGGTGGGCTCCGTGGGTGTTGAACAAACCCAAGTGTGCCTGAGCAAGCGTCTGCAATGGGGATTAGCTAGCCACCCTTGTAGACAGGCATCCTTGGATATGAGTGGCCAGCCACTCATATAAATACATAATGTATGTATGTCTTTTGTTGTTTTTTCCCTCCCTCCCACCAATATCCTTCGGGTTATAAGATACACCTGATAGCAGATGCTGTTTTCTATCTGTTCAACAGATAAAGTAACTCTTATACATGAGACAGCCTTTGACAGTAAATATCTGAACCTTCTCTCAATGGAGCAGCTTTGTACTGTAAATGTCATTAATAAGCCAAGTTTCAGCTCCTCAATAAATTGGCTATTGTTTCTGTTAAACATTTTCCTTTTAATATGCCTATGAGAAAAACCAAAGCTTTCTTTGGCCTATTTAATATCAATTAACAATTAAGGGAGAACTAAATTGTGTTACTGTGTGAACTTTTATTAACATAGGAATTAACTAGTGTTAAGAGTATAGAACTGGAGCAGGTTTTAGAAAGAACCAGAAACCCAAACAAGTACAGGTAAACCTCTACTCCTGTTCGAAACACTGAGAAGAGTAATGTAAATAACTAGTCTTTTATAACAACCACATTGAAACCCTATGAAAATGCATGCTTGTTTTACTTTCTAATCTCTTTTGTTGCAATATTCTAGAACCTGCAAAATTTGCATTTTAACAAATTATGCATGTATTTGAAATTTCCTTGCTTGTATTGAACATATAAGAATATCTTTATATTTCTGATGCTGTGTGTTGGGCATTTATATTTTCATGGCAATCTCTGTACCTGGATCTTTTAAGTGAAGTGAATTTTTTAAAATCTTCATTTAAGTTAGCTTTGAGCAACTTTTTAATTTCTGACATCAGAATAATATTAATAACATTTTGATATATTAAAAATAGTCAAACCTTTTACCTTTTTAAAATGTTTATATAAAAGAAAAAGTTTGCCTATAAATATTTCACCTTAATTTTATTTTATTTATTTATTTTTTTTTTCTAGGATTTCATCAAAATAAGTTGTACAAAATTCAAATATTTTTCATAAGCTGCTTGTATATTTAAGTCATTTTGTGTGCCTTGCATTTAAAATCTCCATTATTTTGTCACTTCTACTTTTCATGTATTTCAAAATGAAAATCATTTTCTTTTTGTTTAGTTTAACTTTAGACAAACATTTTGTTACAATGTCTGGTTGTTAAAGATTGGTTACAATATGGTGATGGTATTTTTACAAGAATTTATTTTATTTATTTTTTGAAATAGGCTGCATTTACCTAAAGATATAACGATAAGTTGCCCCCCCCCCCCCGACCCATAAAACTGAAGCAGCAGTCAGTCTAATTGTCTCAATTCATAACACTCATGAAGATCAGCTACTAATTTTGACACTGATGAACTTATAATTTTGATTTGTCACAAGAGGTTCATTCTTCTGCTGCTATTGATATTTCTCTAACACCATCTCCTGCAAAAAAAAAAAAAAAAAAATTGAATCTTGTAATTTGGCAAACATTTCAAGCAACTGACTTTTATTTGAGAAAAAAATATATATACATTTTTTTTATGAACTAATTTTCAAATTAGTATTAACTAAGCTTTTGCAGTTCCCTCTTGCTTCTTACTTTTTCATCTTCACAAATTTCATCTTCAATTCTTCTCTCTCCCACACTTGTATATGAACTTATTTTTCTACATAGTTGAGTTTTTTCCCCCCTGAATAATTTAAAAAAAAGAATTGACAATTTGACCTCTTTCCTATGCTATTCATAATTTCCCTTGTGTACATCAGGTACTGCATTACAAATAAAAGTAATGAATAGAATTTTCAGATATCTCATTGTTATTGATATATTAATATAGCTGTACATTATTGGTATAATATATCTTTTCATGTGAGGTGTGTGTGTATGAGTGTGAAAAAAATGTACAAATGTGTTAAATGCTGGCATTTCTTGATATATATAACCATTTTCCCATCTGATGATTTTTTTTTTTTTTTTAATTAAAGATTTCAGAATACCATTTTGGTGAGAACGAAGAAAGAGCTAAGAGATGCCCAAGAAGCATCTCTTAATAAGTGCCGAATGTTTTTTTTTTTTTTTTTTTTTTTTTTTTTTTTTACTGATGTACCTTCCCTTGGGGCTAGCATGAAAAACTTGTTGGTGGAGTGTTGACTCATTTAATCTTGAAGCTGCAATCAGCTTTTTGGGCACATTCCTCCCACCCACCCAAAAATGTCGAAGAAAAAATTAATTTGCATAATTATACATGCTATATCCTGAAATATCAAAAATTTCTTTTTTCTTTGAAATTGTAATTATCAAAATGACATTCTAAATAACATTTAAAACTTTTTATATATAATGTATATATTATATCAGTACATATTGTTCAAATGTATATTAATATATTATATAAAAAAAATCTATTAAGTGTAAAAAGTATTTAGTATTAGAAACTCCCTTCTCATACTGTTTAATTTTAACTTTTTATACAAATTAAATTGGTGCAATAAATCCAATGTTTTATAACTTTTTGAGCTATCATACATTTTTTTTTTTTTTAAGAAAATTATTTTTCTTTGAAAAGGATTTTCTCCCCTCTCTCTCTCTCTTTTTTTTTTTAATTTTTTTTTTTAAATTTTTTTTTTTTATTTTTTTTTTTAAACTTCTTTAGGCATACACTGTTCTACTCCTCTTATACTCTGTTCTTGCACTCAATCCTTCATCTATCCTGTATTGTGTATGGGCCAAGGTTGGTGTTAGCAGACAGGGTGAGGCACTGTCAATAATGCTATATTTTTTTATTTTAGTCTACTCTCCCACCCTTTGTGAGGTGGTGTCATGGAAGCCAATCAGTTCCAGTGGCTGCCGAAATAAAAACGCAAAAAGAAAAAAAAAAAATATGTATCTATTTTGTAAATAGACTGACTGCTATATCATGGCAGGTTTTAAATTTGAATTTTTTTTTTTTCCTGATTTTTGTAAAATAAAATTTTTTTTTAATTTAATTTTTTTTTCTTTTATTTCTGTATATGAAAAGATTCACGGCTTTTCCCCTTTTACCTGTTTACTGATCAACAAAAGAAACAAGATAATCACAATATTTTCTTCTTGATGCTCTCCACTGACCATGAAAAATTAGATTACCTAGAATATTTTCAATTTTTTTGGCATCAATATTTCTTTTAAATAGTAACTGCAAGAATTTGAAAGTTTGTAGCCACTCCACTTGAAATTTTTCCTTTTTTTTTTTTTTTTTTTTTTTTTTTTTTTTCTCCCTTTGTGGTGACTAAGATGTAAGTAGATAGATTATTGCTTACCGCAAATCTAATCATTTTAAGATGGCTACTCATGTAATGTGCAAAATCCTATTAAAAGAATCTAAGTTTCTACATGAGAAAAATCTTATGTAATTGAATGGCAGCAGAAAAATTCTGTAATGCCGTTTATCTTTCATAAGGCAAAACATCTTATGCAGAATTTTTATGCTTTGGCATTCAGTTGCCTAATATATATGTATGCTTATGTTTAGATGATACAATCATTTAGACAAAAATTAGTTTCATATTTTAGTTTATTTTTTAAAAAAATCTGAGCAGCTTAGTTTTATGGCTTTTTTTACTCTCAAGTTCATGGTCACAGAGCATCCAGTAGTTAAAACATATTTCCAATCAGATGTTATTTCCTTATACAGAATATGTGGTGAACCAGAAATACCACCAACATATTGGTAAGACATTAATGAGCTCATCATCATTATCCTTCAACCAATCAATGGTTGCTCAAAACTCCATTGACAATTCCACCCTACATAACATGGTCAAGCATTGCTGTACTTAGATCTCTCCTATCTAGCCCTGAGTCTCTGGCAATTGTGTGTGGATACGTCAGTTTCCTTGATACAACACTTCCAGAGGGATGCCAAAAGAGCGAGGATATCTCATTCTGCACTTGATAACAGTGGCTGGTAAATTGCAGCCATTTCTGCTTAAGTTTTAGAGATAATCATATATCTCCATAGATGTAGGTCAGTGTTGGATCTTTCTCAGCATGTTGGTATAATTTCCATCAAGTTGTTTCTCCAACTGAGCTGATAAAATGTAAGTCTCTGAACCATAGAGAAGGACCAGCTTGATCAATACTTGGAAAGTTTAACCTTTTAAGGAACATTAAAGGAGAGAGCTCCAGATATTATCTAGTTTAATAACTAGCTAGATGAAGATACTAATGTCTTACCATTACATAGGAGGTATTTCTGTTGCCCCCTTAATAGTGGCGCAGATTACTGAAATAATCTCTCATTTAGTAGTACAAGCATCAATTTCGGTATACATGTGCTTCTGGCCACTGTGGAGTTTCTGTCACTCAGCGCCACAGGGAAAGACTGGATTTTCATGTTGGAAAAACACGAGTAGGACACGCTCTCATGCTTGACAGGATATAAAGAGTTGCGAAAACACGGCAATCATCTTCGAGTATCTGCAGCTTCATGTTAGCAGAAGTTGCAGCTACCGCTTGCAGAAAGTTGACTTTGTGTGTTTTGTTGTGTTGTGTTTTTTATGGGTTTATTGAAGGAATCTCTGTCATCTAGACCATTGAAAAATTCTTGGAAGGCAACTTTACCTTTCTCAAGGTGAGTTTTAACAAGTTCAGTAATACTGGGATGCATGATGGTTTTTCAGTCCAATGTGAGTAGGTCTTTTGATTCTTCCTGAAAAGGATTGTCCAAATCCTTCATTTCAACAAACAATTTCTGGACCTTGTCAGGATTTCTGAGGCTGGTTTGCTCATGATATGTGACATCTTCATTTGCCACTTTGGCCAGTGATGCCAACTCATACTGTGATATTAGCACACTAACTTCTGGTCCAGACACCTACCATGCATCTACTTAGTGCAGCTGGATCCTCAGTAAGCCCAGTTGACACCACCATCACCTTTCACTACTGCATTGGTCTGTTAATGTTAGATCAACAATCAAGCCAGAAAATTCCCTTAATTTTGTGTATCAAAATTTCCTGGTTGAAATTCATTAAAGACCTCAGGGTGAGCATTCCAAAGTGACCACATCTCTAAGAGGGATGATAAACTATCTAGCATAGTTCACATTGCTGTTTGCCAAGAACAAGGATTAGAGCAGTCAGTGATTCGCAATACAAACCAAAATTGGACTCCCTGAAAGACCTGACCAATGAGAATGTCACCAATTCTGTTGACAACACAAAATCCCAAAATTGAAATTGATGACTCTTTTCTGCATTAGTCATCAAAATCCAGAGCTTCTTCATTCTCTTCTACACAATGATTCATATGATGTTGATGATGCTTCTTCTTCTTCTTTTTTTTTTTTTTTTTGGGAGCATGTGGCGGCAACGCTTTGTAACTTGATGCATATTGCATGTTCTTGTGACACTTGAGGCAGAAAGAAAGGATTCTACCATTTCAGAAGCCACCTCAAGACTTCACAAGAGAACCTGTCCACCCACTGTTTTGAAGTAGAGTTCCAATCTTAATGCGAAGCTTTCTCCCCCCCCCACCACCACCATAGATAACACATTTATCCTTACCATACAGGTCAGGCTGCATAAATAGGCTGGTTTGCAGTCATCACAGAGACCTGTCCATGGTTGAGGTGTGTAATAGTATCCCTGATTTTATTCATGAATTGCTTTACAGTGCCAACTGAGTGAGCTTCATCGCGAAGGAGTAGAAGTACTGTAATACTCCCTTCAAATGCAAGACCTATTTTTCTCTGTGTGAAGGGCTAAGTGATGTTAACATTGGCATGTACTTGTGTGAGACTAACCTGCAACTACCCACATTCCTTAGGAGGGAGACTTGGTAGAGATTCATATGTATCATTGGCCTTGGGAGGAGAAGGATTCTTTTGTTGTGAAGAATGCAGGTTGGACATTTGTATATGAGTTAAGACTTTCTTTACTTTGGTATTCTTAATTAAAATTGGTTCCCAGACTTTCCCTTGATTTCCTCATGTTGTATGTTGAAAGATGGACATGCTGGGTCTATGAAATGATATGGTTGATGTTATCCATCCCAGATGTGCTGAGAAGCCTTTCCTCACTTTGGGAAGACAAACCACACCTTCTACATAGCTGGAAGATATAGCTGTAGCCAGATGAGCTGATATATCGAGTACTCAATCATATAAAATACTAGACCAGGGTCATTGAGCATTTCTACTATGTGTCTCTTGCTTATTCTTGTTTGCATGAACAGACATCCCTATGTAGACCAGAAATGGGGTTTCTTTGTATTTGGCAAAGCAGTTGTATTGAAGAAGGAGCTGAGCCATAGCCAGGTAAGTTGTTGTTACTCCAAACCTCAGTTGAGACTTTCTGTCAGCTGTATGCTCAATCATACATACAAACTAGAGAAAAGCTGGAAGTAATGAATCGTATATTGAAGTCTCATGAAGATTGCCTTCATATTTACATTTGTGATCAAGCATGTGTCTACTCGATAATAGCATCAGAGTAAGTTGATGCTTTTGATGTGACATGACCTACATCTTAGAATGTTAAATAAGCATCACGTTCATCCTTGTAGATTTCCAATGCAGGTATCTCTGCCAAAAGTTTTTCTTTCAGTCTGTTAGAGTACATCAACTGTATATTTTCCAAATTGTTCAAGTCTTTGCTTTTGTAAAAACTTACCAAGTTAGCAAGTCTAAATGAAATAGGCCCATCAATGCTATTTCTTGTTTCAATGACCTAAGTAAGATGTTCAGAGAGCAGCAAAGGGAAGACTTCCTTTTCTTTGGATGACTGGAGTTTTTCTTTGTTCTTGGCTGCGATGTTTGCCTTCTGCTTTGATAAAGAGCCGTTAAGCAAGTGTCATGGTGTTCCATTTCCAGGGCAACCGCATGTCCACTGCTCAAGACTGCCAAAAGCTTGCAATCATTAAGATTGCAAGCACATTCATTAAGTCTCTCATTTAGCTGCATGACCATGGCTTGTCGTAACTTTGACTTTGGTTGTATCTTTTCACATATGAAACACCGTTGCACTTCCATGACAGTTCTTCACATTTTTAAGTGCCCTTCTTATGGATCATTTTGAATTTCAGCTGCTCTTTTTGTGGCAAGATCAAGTTTATAACTGTCAAACATTTTGCGACAATTTTGGTGGTAGTTGGCACTATTTTGCCTCAGGGTACCTTCAATACCACCTCCTTCATCTAATCTGCTTACGGCCATATCACGTTGAATACACCGGTTCTCGCTCAATCACTGAAGTTAAGCAACGTTGAGCCTGGTCAGTACTTAGATGGGTGACCGCTTGGGAATACCAGGTACTATAAGCATTTAATGACAGATGTGCGTTGTGGTGCAGTGGATATCAGCTTGGAAAGAGAAATCGGTGAGCCGAGTTTGAATTCCAGTTGAATACCCTGCATTCACTTAAGCACTGGTACCCTTGGGAAAGGTATTAATCCATCTCTTCCCTCCAGTTATAGGTTAAATAACAGGGTAGGATTTGGGGACCCTGCCCTTAACAAATTCCAATAAATCTTGGTACTCAAAAAGAAAAAAAGTATTACTAGACACAAAACTTATATAAAAAAGACAACAATAAATTGTTGAAAGAGAAAGGTATTACCAGCAATAAATAAATAAAATTTAGTTGGCAATAAATGACCCACCGAGGTTGATATGCCATAAAACAACCAACAACCAAATCATCTAATCTGGATAGGTCTAACTAGATCAGTAACTGGTGGATTACCTGAAAATATGGTAGGTTTTTTGCTATCATGGAATGACCATCAGATCAACACCCATGTCAGGTTGGGGAGACTTCAACTCTTCTTTTGTATCAGTCTGACAACAGCAACACTTCCTCCAGTCAATTCTAGGAGTCTCAACAGATCATTAGTAGACATATTGAACAGGTTAAGGCTGAGGGTTTATCCTTTTACCACCTAACCATACAAAATACTAAGCACATTTAGATATGGGATACAACTAGGTTCATACATACAAATACCTTACACCTGACCTGACCTGACCTGACCTGACCTGACCATTCATCCAGTGCCATTTAAGTCCCATGTGATCTGTACACCTTCTGGGTAACTGAAACCCCATTACTTTTGATTCTGTTCTCCCATGCTAGCACATCCTGTCAATTCAGGTGCAGCTATCTAATAGTGTAATACTACAACTGGCTATACTTCTAGCTGAAATATATACAGAGGTTTATTGGAAAGTATTTGGGACACTGAAGTATACTACAAACTACTGTTTAGGTTAGTAAACTCCAGCTACAAGTAGTACGCTGTAAGCAGATACTGAGCCCCAATGCTGAGTCTCACAGCAATGGTCTCACCAGTGTGCTTTGGTTGTGCTTTAAAATCGCTCTTATTCACATAATGTGACCCTGACCACATCACCTCAAGACATGATCACAGACATTGCTGGGCAACATCTGTGATAAGACAGCTACAAAAGTACTGATTTTAAGCCATGTAATGGCTGCCATCTTGAAAACTGCTAACCATTTTTGAACATTAGTTCCAAAATATATTTCCCCAGTCAAAATAAAATCTATTTAACATCTGGATCAGTACAATGTTCCTATTCATAGACGTTTAGCACTGAAAACCCTTTTTCCAATATTATGCGATGGCCATCTTGAGAAATGGCAGCCATTTTGTTTTTCAACGTGGGTAAGCACATGTATACCAAATTTTGAGCTTGTACCATCAAGTGGAAGATTCTTGGGGAATATTGACTTGATCTGCCCCACTAGTACATAAAATTTAAAAGAATGCAATCTATGACAGAAACAGTTTTATTTATTAATGCATTTTTTCTGTTTTTTTTTTTTTTTTTTGCTTGTTTCTGAAGAGTATTGTGTGTGAGTGAATGTTGTTTTTTTTGGGTTTTTTTAAGAAAAATGTAATGAAAAAAATTTTTGTACAGACAATCGTGGTTCTCCACAACTTCTTACCCTTTCACCCCCTTGTAGTATGAAGCCATGTTTGGCCATTTACTATCCCTTCCAGCTATCCATTTACACTAGCTCATTAAGCATGTTATTTTTTTTTTATTCTTCTGTCTCTAAAAATCTTCATTCCCTTAGTTTTAATCTTATAGTCAAATTTCTCAAACGCCTGTGCCCATTTAATCACAGAAGCACTAAAATGGGTGAGTGGCCTATGGTCTGAGATATGTTGCAGATAACACTCAAAGGACTGATAGCCTATTTAAAAAAAAACCACAATCTCTTAGCTTGACCATTTTAAATTGTTGAAAAAAGTGCAATTTAAAAATTTAAGTTTTGATCTAATATGGAGATATTTTTTTTCATGTGTTGATTTCTGCCAAAATGAAGCTGTCTCTGTTTTTACTTCCTTCTGAATTACCAGCAGCATTTTCATAAAGTGTCTTGCTAGTGATCTCCCCTATTTCTTTATTTGTACTCATTTAATTGCATTGCTATAAGTTCTTTTTCATCTTGATTTATTGCAAGAATCTGTTAACACTTATAAGAATGAGAACATTAAAATACATATACTTTTCTTTTAAACTATGTTTTAAAGCCTCAAAACTATCTTCCTGCTTTTTAGACTATTTGACTAAACATGTCACATGAAAATATCTTTGTGTCAAAGGTGGATAATTCTATTTGTCTAAATGAGATTAAATTCTGATATGTCCAGAGAATTCTTTCATGAATTGCTTGCTTGAGTAATTGAGTTATTCATCAATGGGAAATATTTACTTTTTAGATTTATTTAACCAATGTTACTAAAACTGAATCTTCACGATTGTGATCACATGGTAAAACAACTTTCGGCTGATAATTTTTTTGGTTAAGAGAGAAGGAAGTATAATGGGATCAACATTTAATAAAACAAATTATTTGTTAGGTTTCATAATTATGATGTTGGTATAATTAGGTAAATCTAAAAAGCTTGGCTCTTTTTTTTTTTTTTTAATAAATACCTTCATTCTAAAGGGATATAGCAATCATGTCTATCCATTGTGTTTTTCTTGATTTTCTCATCTTCACAAATTTCATCTCCAACTCTTCCCTATCCTATACTTTGCCTATCATCTAGTTCACAATCCTCCCTAGTCTTTTGAACAAGAGTAGAGGTTTATCCCTTTTTTTTTTTTTTTCATTCTTTCACTCCTAGTAGCCATTTGCATTTTAGTGGCATTACTGCCTTGCTTAGGGTGAATTGATAAAAAATATATTATTTTTCTAAATTATTGGATTCCCCACTCCCCCCCACCACCTTTAAAAAAAAATGTAAGTTGACAATTTGGTCTCTTTCTTTGTCATGATGTCATAGGAAAGATAAAGAAGTGGTTCCTTGCTGTCTTCTCCGGGTTTTGAATTCAAAGTTAATCTTCCTTCTAGACTATCAGCCAAGTAAGTCTCATGATCCTACTTTATCCTGTGATTATTTTTTTTTTATTCTTTTATGCATAGTACAGAGAGGATGCAGGTGCAAAAGATTGGGTTCTATAGCCTTGGTTGGTAGTCTACTGCAGAAAGAAATGGTAACCTACTGCTGAAAAATCTTTTGCTTAGTCAGTCTTGTATTAAAAGAGACCTGATTGCCCAAGCAATTAATATATGGCAATTAACTGACTGATAGAGAGAGTACATGAAATTATATTTTCCTAAGGGCATTAATGCAAAATGGGAATATAGGAAGCTAGTCTAGAATTTGAACTCTGCTCTTCAGCTTTCTGTTCAACACTGATAAATGTTACACTACCTGCCTAACCTATTCTTCCTTCTGTGTGCCCTGTCCTTTCAGGACGTAGGCGATCATGGCTTTCCACATCTCTCTATACCTTGTGGCTCTTAGTATGTTTGCTCCTGTTACACCACGCAACTCCCGTTCTGTCATCCACCTGCTCAGGCCCTTTAACTATGTTATCCACTGCCTTTCTCTGTCTCTTTTTCCTTCTATCTGGCCTGTCAGTATCAGGTTCTCAAAGCCCTCCTTCCGCATTGCATGTTCCAGGAACTTTAGTTGTCTCTTCCTGATGCTCACTACTAATTTTCTTTTCATTGCCATTCATTCCAAAAACACATCATTGCTCACATGCTCGGTCCATGATATCTGCAGCATCCTCCTGTAAAACCACATTTCCACTGCTTCAAGTTTTTCCTTCATTTTTGATGATATTGTCCAGCATTCACTGCCGTATTGAAGAACTGACATCACATAACAATCTAACACTCTCTTCTTTGTTTCTAGTGAAATTTTCCTGTGTCTTAGTACTTTACTCAGCTTCTGGAATGTGTCTTTTACCATGCCAATTTGCCTTTGGATCTCTGTGTTGCACGTTTCGTCTTCTGTTAGAGCACTTCCCAGGTATTTAAATTTTTGTACTTACTTGATTTTAGTATTCCCCACCTGTATTTGACATTTTGGGTTGCTCTTTTTGGCATTTTGGGTTGCAGTAGACTGGTTGCCAATCAAAGCTATAGAACTCAAGCTGTCCTGTTATTTAACCCATAGCTGGTGAGAAGACAAGGATTACTACCCTTCCCAAGGGTATTCGCACATAAGTGAATGCAACGAAATCAACTGGATTTCAAACTCAGCTTTCAGATTTGTCATTCTGAGTCGATATCCACTGCACCACAACAAACATCCTCAAATAAGTGAGTGATAATAGGATTATCGTGGGCATATGAGACCTTCAGGACAAGAAGGTACTTTATATCATGTATTTGAAAATCAGTTAAGTCTATGTTAAAGAAAATACTTTTTAGCTTCCTTTTTAAAAAAAAAGTTGCATGTTCTATCTCAGATCAAATGTTATGGCATTTCGAAAGTCAACAAAATTGAAACACAATTTTCTCGTTTTTTTTATTTTATGGTGGAAAGTACATTCTAATTCCAAACACTTCATATATTTTGTTACTTATTTTTAGCAGCTTTGTAAATGTTATTACATCTAATAGGGGTTTGAAAACATGCAATGCAACCATCACCCACCAATGATTATTCTGTTGTTTTTCTGTTCTCATCACATCGCTGTGCACCAAAATCTGGCTGTTCCATGCTTACAAGATAACAAAGATAAAAAACAAGTGCCATGTCAAGAAAGGAGAATGCAAAGCCTGTTTCTGATATACATATTTTATTCGGGGCTTCACCTGCATGGGTAGGCAGGTGACACTTGATCTTAGATAATTTCTGTTATGTTGATTGTGTAGATGAGCTCTTACCAGATCCTTGGTCATCTACATGTCCCGATATGTGGCTGGAAACAAAAAAGGGTGGCACTGGAAACATGCAATGAACAAATCCGTCTCCCATGAAAAGCAGACCGGAACTGACTCTTCAGTCCCAAGCATGTCCTCATCTTTGGCCTTTAAAAATCTCTCATCCGCTCCTTTGCTTCTTCATTTATTAAAGTGGATGCCACTTAGAAGTTCAGACTTCAAAAAGAACCATGTGTTGACTAGAAAACAAAAATTTTAGATAAAAATGCATCTTCCTTTTTTACATGAAAAACCCAAACTGAAATAAAAATCTTTGCTCCAAATAGATTGATAAGATTTGGGATAAGCCTCCCCTTCTGAGTGTAAGTTGCACTATGACTTGGCATTAATTAAAGAATGCCATGTGATTAACCTAATTACTTTCGTTGGTTACTTCTTCAGTTGAAAGGTTTCATGTCATGTTAACTACAACATATCACTCACTTTTGCACTTTTGTTTTGGCATGGTCTGCTGTTGCTGCAATGTCTGTCAGGATCTAACATATTTTAAAAAGCTTGTCTCCAAAGTGGGCACTGATTGGAAAAAAAAAGGTTAGAAAATACTGACTTAAAGATAAAATGAAACCATAAATTGCATATTTTGATAGAAAGCTACATTTTTATTCATTTATTTAATTTTTTTTTAATCATTTCATCCTAAGTAAGGTGGGACCACCACTAGTGGACCAGGGTTTAAAGTGAGAGAAAAAACTGAGTATTGAAGAAAGGATAAAAGATGAAGAGGATTCAAGAAGATAAATGGCAACTGACGTTGCATTTAAATTTTCGGGGATTGTAGCTGTCAGAGAAGCAAGTCAACAGAAGGGAGTTCCACAGGGGGGAAGTGTGAGAAAAGAAACTGTCTGATTAGAAGTGGCAGTTACATTTACTATTTCAGTAGTAAAAGGGTAGGACCTAGGTGCCAATCTAGTAGCAACAGGGTAAACAAGTCTGTCAGCAGTTGCTATGAAAATGTGGGGATTTGAGCAAGATATCTATCAGTTATAAATTGGCAGAATCATGCTTGTAGCAAAGTTGACAGTCACATAATTCTGCTTCCCACAACATTTAAATTTTTTGCTAACAAGATTGTAGTCTTGTGATATTTAATAAAAACAAAGGGTGGAATTCAATTTAAAATAATATATATATATATATATTATTTATATTATATTATATACATTATTTATATTATATTATATTTATATATATATTTATATATAAAAGGCAATCTGTGAGACTGTGTGTGACTGTAAGCTATGTACGCCTACATTTTTTTTCAGCTACACCATTCAAACTTTCTATGGACACATATCTTCATGGAAGCCAGGTCGACACATACTTTTTGAGTTTAAGTTCAGCAATTTTTTCTTTTGCATTTTTTTTACCAATGTAGCAGATTGCTTACATTTGCTCTGTAAAAGATCTAAGATGGTTGCTGAATTACATCACAGAAATCAAATCACATGTGTCAAACGTGACTAAAATATTTTTTTATTAAAAAATAAATGAGCCTTTATATTTAATTTTTTTCCTCTAAAATTAAATGTCTACATTTTAAAATATTCTTTGAAAAATTCTGATCTGAGAGCATAATAGTTTTTATATTTCTACATTTTTAAAAATTCTTCGGAAATTTCTGAACTGAGAGCGTGATAGTTTTTATATTTCTACATTTTTAAATAATCTTTGGAAATTTCTGAACTGAGGGCATAATAGTTTTACTTTTCATATTTCTAATTTCAGTAAAACAAAATAAATAATTTTTATTTTTCTGTTAAATTCATTTAGTCAACAAAAAATGTAAATATTTTTCCCTGTAATTTTGAAACAAAAACAATGTTGTTTAAAATGTCACACAAAACATCAAATCATGTTTACACAAAACAAAAAAAATAAATTTTTTTAATGGCATTTTTGAACAATTTTTAAACAACAATTTTTTATATAATTATTTTTTTTATATAACCAAGTTTTAAAGGAATTTAACCATTTAATATTATAAACATTATTGCATTGCGAGATTTGATGTTTGTGTGAGTATTGAATATTGTAAACATTGTGTTCCAATTCTGAACTGAGAGCATAATAGTTTTTATATTTCTAATTTCAGTAAAACAAAATAATTTTTATTTTTCTGTTAAATTCACTGGTAAATTTTTGTTTTGTTCCCCAAAGGCCTTTACCCATTCAAATCTTTCAAAAACATCCCTATTTCCATGCAAATATATATGCTGAACTCAAATCAATAATTGTTTATTGAAGAAACCTACCTTTTTTTCATGTTATTGAGCAGAAAAATATGGAACTTCTTGTCGCTCTTTATCTCACCCCGTAAAAACGGTTCAAAAATGTTATTCACTGCAGACTGAATTCACACGTAGTTTTCTGATTTTTCGTTTTTTTTTTTACTTCCTTTTTGCAATTACTAGATGGAAAATGAGTTCCTAAATCAAACAAATCGCGGAATAATTGCTCAAAGGGAGTAAATTGGCTGAAATAAGTATCCTATGCATCAAGTCATTGAGCAATCAGATATGAGAACGATGGTAAGGGGTGAGATATAGTCCGATTTATTTCTGGCAAATATCAGGAAAAAAAGTTAGGTCTCTTTAATAAACAATTATCGATTTGAGTTCAGCATATACATTTGCATGGAATTAAGGATGTTTTGGAAAGATTTGAAGGGGTAAAGGCCTTTGGGGAACAAAACAAAAATTTACCAATTCATTTAGTCAACAAAAAATGTAAATATTTTCCCCCATAATTTTGGAACACAAACAAATGCAAAGTTGTAATGTTTACAATGTCACACAAAACATCAAATCACCTTTACACAAAACAAAAGAAAATAGATTCTTTTCTCCTACTACTAAAATGTTCTGAGTTGCACGAGCAACACTGGGCTATGATGCTAGTTATTGATAAAATGAGAAACCAAAAGTTGGAGTTTAATAATAGCCGAAACAAGTATTTCTAATAAATGAGAGAAAATTTTCCTCTTTGAAGACCAAGTAAAAGGAAATGGCCAATAATAGCCATGTTGACGGCCAGCAGTTGGGCAAAATGCATAAGATTATATTTTTTTTCTTAAATGTTGAAACTATTGAAGATACAGGCTTATCATTTAGGAATTTTTCATTACTTTGGTATAGGAAGATATGGAAATATGTTTTAAGAAGAATCTAAGAGGGTAACCAAGGGAATTTTTGTAAAATTAGGTGATTTTTATATAAATATATTTGTTTTTCTACAAATTAATCAAAGCAAATAAATTTATATCCCTTAGCAACATAATCAGAATTTCCATGCTGGTTTTCAAGATACAAATTGGGGTATATTTCTTCAATTACAATTTAAGTCCTAGTAGAGTTTCAAAATGTAATAATGGCCTTTTATTTATTTATTTTCTCAGCATAATTAAGCTTCTGTATCATCATTTACTAGTGAATCAGAAAAATATTCTTCAAAAATATCATACCTTGCAAGTAAATTGATAGCTTCAGTATGAAAATCGTTCAATAATGCACAAATGAAAAGGAAACATTTGCTGTATTTATGAGCATGGCCAATTGTATCCGATGCTTACAGACAAACCAGTAAATTGTATACTTCCTTTTTATTTTTGTTAGATTAAAGTATTTTATTTATTCATTCATATATTTCAGTTGAATATACAAAATTCATGAAAATTCGTGTCAATGTTTTTGACAAAATCCAAAGAAAGATAATGTTATCAGTCCTGATTTCATATCTCAACTTCAGTCACTTTTTCACCAACATGATGTGGCTTTCTTCTAACTTTTCTAGAAATATTTTCATGGCAATTGCTCTGATAAGCATTTTAACCTGGTGTCCTGGCATATGAATTTAAGCATGCGACTAGATTGGCATCTAGGTCCCACCCTTTTACTGTTGAAATAGTTATGCTACCGTCACTTTTACTCCAATAGTTTTTCTTGCGCTTCTGTCCTGTATTTACTTGCTTCCCTCAAAAGTTTAAATGCAAAGTCAATTTCCATCCTCTTGCATCCTCTTTCATCTTTTATCCTTTCTTTTATACCACCTGTACCCAATCTTTTCTTTCACTGAATCCCCTTCTCCCCGCGCTCTAGTGGCAGTTCTGTCTTTCTTGGGGAGAAATGAATTAAAAAAAAATATTGAACCGTACTTAAAGAATGAGATAGGGAAGATAATTCAGTCACTACAACTTTTCTTATTGAGTTGCGTCCCTTAGATACAGTAGAAACTATAGTTTGTGGTTTTAAAAATTACTACAGATGGCTTACCTGTCAAAGGATCTGTTGATTGGATTTATTTAAAATGTCAAAGCTTATCTTTTTTTAATCAAATATGGTGGATTTGTTAGACTTGGCAATTGAATAAAGGAAACACTAATATTTTCATCTGTAATATTCACACTGGTAAGCAATATAGCAAATAAAAATATATAAATATGCATATGAGGAGGGTGTACATATGTATAGTATTAATATTCAGTGCTCAGTGTTAATAAAACAGTGCTCAAGGGATGAACAAAGCTGTATTATATATATATATATATATATATATATATATATTTTATCAAAGGGGCGTAAATCATGTGTCTTAAAAATTCAGATATACAAATATTACATGTACATAGAAAATGTATGGAAAATCTACATTTTAAATAAAAATGAGATGAAAAATTAAAAAGTAAAATTCAGAATTAAGAATTAAAAGCTTCAAGGAGCAAAAATAAATGGATTTTAAGTCATAATTGTTAAAAGTAATATTACAGGAAGAAAGAAAAATAGATTCCTCTTTACATTTGCCTATATCAATCTGGGTCTAAGATTTATATGACATACATCCACCAAAAAATTAAAAAAACGGGAAAATTGTTTCAATTTTGTTGACTTTGAAAATGCCATAACATTTCATCTGAGATAGAACATGCAACTTTTTTTAAAAAAGGAAGCTAAAAAGTATTTTTTTAATATAGACTTAACTCATTTTCAAATACATGATAGAAAGTAACTTCTTGTCGTGAAGGTCTCATATGCCGACTATAATCATATTGTCACTTATATTATCATACCATATCATATCATATCATATCATGTATATATATATATATACATATATGTATATATATATATATATATATATGTGTATGTGTGTGTGGGTGAATATATAAAGAATATAAATATATATGTATATATATTATATATGTACATATATATGTATATATAATATATATTATGTATATATATATTATATATGTATATATATTATATATGTACATATATATGTATATATAATATATATTATATATGTATATATATTATATATGTACATATATATGTATATATAATATATATTATTATATATGTATATATATTATATATGTACATATATATGTATATATAATATATATTATATATGTATATATATTATATATGTACATATATATGTATATATAATATATATTATATATGTATATATATTATATATGTACATATATATGTATATATAATATATATTATATATGTATATATATTATATATGTACATATATATGTATATATAATATATATTATATATGTATATATATTATATGTACATATATATGTATATATAATATATATTATATATGTATATATATTATATATGTACATATATATGTATATATAATATATATTATATATGTATATATATTATATATGTACATATATATGTATATATAATATATATTATATATGTATATATATATATATGTACATATATATGTATATATAATATATATTATATATGTATATATATTATATATGTACATATATATGTATATATAATATATATTATATGTATATATATTATATATGTACATATATGTATATATAATATATATTATATATGTATATATATTATATATGTACATATATGTATATATAATATATATTATATATATATATTATTATATATGTGTGTGTGTGTATATATAATATATATTATATATGTATATATATTATATATGTACATATATATGTATATATAATATATATTATATATGTATATATATTATATATGTACATATATATGTATATATAATATATATTATATATGTATATATATTATATATGTACATATATATGTATATAATATATATTATATATATATTATATGTACATATATATGTATATATAATATATATTATATATTATATATATTATATATGTACATATATATGTATATATAATATATATATTATGTATATATATATTATATATGTATATATAATATATGTATATATTATGTATATATAATATATATTATATATATATAATATATATTATGTATATATAATATATATTATATATATATAATATATATTATATATATTATATATGTATATATAATATATATTATATATATATTATATATATGTATATATAATATATATTATATATATATTATATATGTATATATAATATATATTATGTATATGTATATAATATATATTATGTGTAATATATATTATGTATATATAATATATATTATATATATAATATATATTATGTATATATTATATATGTATATAATATATATTATGTATATATAATATATATGTATATATAATATATATGTATATATAATATATGTATATATAATATATTATGTGTATATAATATATATTATATATATATATTATATGTGTATATAATATATATTTGTATATAATATATATTATATATGTATATATTATATGTGTATATAATATATATTATATATGTATATATTATATGTGTATATAATATATATTATATGTATATATTATATGTGTATATAATATATATTATATATGTATATATTATATATTATATAATATATTATATATATATTATATGTGTATATAATATATATTATATATGTATATATTATATGTGTATATAATATATATTATATGTATATATTATATGTGTATATAATATATATTATATATATATTATATGTATATAGTATATATTATATATGTGTATATATTATATGTTAATATATAATATATATTATATATGTATATATATATTGTATATGTATATATTATATATGTATATAATATATGTATATATTATATATGTATATATATTATATATATATATTATATATTATATGTGTATATATTATATATATGTATATATATGTATATATATTACATATATATGTATATATATTATATATATGTATATATATTACATATATATGTATATATATTATATATATGTATATATGTATATATATTATATATATATGTATATATGTATATATATTATATATATGTGTATATATATATGTATATATATTATATATATATTATATATATATATATATATATATTATATATACTCTCTCTCTCTCTCTCTCTCTCTCTCTCTCTCTCTCTCTCTCTCTCTCTCTCTCTCTCTCTCTCTCTCTCTCTCTCTCTCTCTCTCTCTCTCTCTCTCTCTCTCTCTCTCTCTCTCTCTCTCTCTCTCTCTCTCTCTCTCTCTCTCTCTCTCTCTCTCTCTCTCTCTCTCTCTCTCTCTCTCTCTCTCTCTCTCTCTCTCTCTCTCTCTCTCTCTCTCTC